>JAOXNN020000078.1:813325-884656 GCA_028571205.2 Hydropsyche betteni
GTTCACACAATCGGGTTTTCACATTTTATCGTTTTCCGTTTCTTAACAAAACCACAGTCGATGTTATTAACATCGGGTCTATATACTAGTGCGTATATAATAATTTATACGATTACAAATTAATTTTTTTTAATTCAATTTCCCAAAATCACATAAAAAGACAAATACAAGGATTATAAATTTTCTTCTGTCCGTCAGTTAATGAGCTAAAACGGAAAAAATCAAACAATTTTACAAAAACAAAAAAAAAAAAACAGAATTACCTCAACGAAAACGAGATGAATAACCCACTCTACTTACAATACAACAATAATTTTCACAGTTTTATATAGATCATATAATTATTCTAATACAAATACTATATATATTACATACACCATAATATTTCAATAAATTCTTTTCACCAACACGAATCCATCGACTCCGAATGAGCAACTTCTTCCAACCGACATTTACCAAGTCTCATTCTACGAAACTACCTCCGCACAATCCCACTTCACACCATTTCCCATCTGAAAATCGCAAACAAGAACATGCACAACCTTCCAATCCGCGCCAGAAAACGTCCGACATTTCAGCGGGGACCATTCAGGGAACATGCACCTCGCAAATTGCATTCCGTCCCGATCCGCGGAAAAACCGTCCCGACACAAAAAATGCTCAATAATAATACATAATAAAACACATTTCAAAGAAATCGGCTCACCTCCGATTCGGCACGTCCCGCGCCCGCCCCCGGAGCGGATACTTGAATATTGTATTTTTATTTTATTCCCGCGCGCGGGAGGGGGCCGGGGGCGTTTTCCCGCCCTTTTCACATGCACTGGAGGTTTTGAAAATGTTTCGCCCCCGGGAAGAAGTCCTCGTGGTGGTGAGTCGAGTGCTCGGGCGGAGAAGACCTGGGTCACGAGTGGTTCTCGCCCACTTCTGTTCAATTCAGCAGCACGCTCAAAGACCTCGATCATTATGTTGGGAGGGTGGTGTATGTAAATGTATGGTATTGGTGTTTGGATGGGGTTCGGTTTTAGTTTTTTGATTTTTAAGATCGGTTGATTGGGGATTTTTTAGGAAAATTTTAATTAATATTTGAAGGTTTGCAATAAAAAGTTTGTAATACAAATAATTATTACGAATCTGATTTATATCCAGTGATGTAGTGATAAAAAAGGTGTGCCGGAAAACTCAATTTTCACACCCCTCTGTCCCAATGCAAATTATTTTCAAGGTTTTTTTTTTAAAGTAATGATGATTTTAACTTTAGACATCAAGACATATATCCCTATATGTCCCTGAACCATGTAAAATAAACCAAGACGCCGCAGGCGAAAATTTTTTTACAAATGTTTTACTCAAACTTTACCAAAACCAATCACCGATCACTGAAAACTATCGATTTACTTAATTTCTACTAGCAATCTTTTTTCTTTGGTTAGTTTATCAATATTTTTACAACAAGCAATTGAAGAAGCAAGGCAAAAATTACGCATCGGACGAAAATTTTTTTCAAACGTCTCATTCTTAATCAATCAAACTATATTACCATAAAACTATTAATTTTCTGCATTGCCATTGAGATTTTTTTCTTTAGTTTTTGAATATTTCAACAAAAAAACAATTATATTAATAGTATGAAATCAGATAAATAAAGCCAATCAAACTATATCACCACAAAACTATCAATTTACTTATTTTATTTGGTTTCATTTTTTAATATTTTCACAAAAAATTTTCGCATATTTAAAAAAGTAATAGAACGCGTTCCGGCTTAGAAAAAAGTACCGGAACGCCATTCCAACCTGTTCCGGCTCCACTACACCACTGTCAAAACTAAAACTCACGTACAGACCTTAAAATGTACAGAATCGCCTTCAGTCACTCAAATTTACGACCGCACGATGCACGGCCATACCGAGATTAATAATTCGCTGAAATTAACGAGCGTTTCGAGTGGTCCTGCTCCAGATGAAAACGTGGATGGAGCACCGGCAGGACGAGGAGGTCTAGATGAATTAATTTGCTCCGCGAATGGAATTTCCGTGTATCGCATTGACACTGGCAGGGCCGGCTTCCGTCCTCTTTGGGCCGCGCGCCACGGCTACCAACTCACTCCCAGTCCGGGCGTTTAAACGGTTTTCTTTGAATGCGTATAGCCGCCGGTGTGCTTTCGGTGCCTCGAATTATTATTCTAAGACGTTTCTTTCTGTGATGCAAATTTAGGTATGAAATAAACATGAAACGTCGGCGGATTTTAGCGTCTTCGGAAAAATTTGAATTTTCCGTTTATTGGTGTTGATTTTTATTCGTTTATAAATACATTTTGGGAATTTGGTTTTGGTTCGTTGATATTTTTATGAATGAGTTCATAGAAATTATTAAAAATATATTTGTATAAAAATGGTGAAAGTTTTCAAACGAATCAGTCAAATTTCGACAAACGCACGAATAGAAATAATTGTTTATAAATTATATTATACTATAGCGAAATTTTCATATTGAATTTTCACACTTCGGTTAAAATAGTTCGCACTTTAAAATTTACTACTTTGCACAATAAAATTTAATATTTTTCACTTTACGTTCCCCTCTCCCCTCTCCAAGTTTTCATGTGTATGAAAACTTCTATTTCTGCATTTATATTTTCTTTTGCTTATGATGATAGTATATGAAAAAATGGAGAGATTTTCTTTTTTCTTCAAAAATGTTTATTTCAGATTTTGCTTACCGATATGCATATGTCCAAATTTGCATGGAGTGTTTTAGTTTTAAATAAAATTGTTTAACTTCTAATTTAGAGAGGGAAGATAAAGTGCAAAGTATTAAATTTTAAAGTTCAAACTATCAAAATCAAATTGTATATTTGTTACAGGTGCAAACTATTTTTATCAAAATGAATATGATCAAAACTAAAGTACAATTAATTACCTCCTCTTTAGAAGACTTCTACCTGCTATTGTAACTAAATAACCGATCAAGATCAACGGATTTCGCGTAAGTCTAATATGAAAAATATTATAAATTTTCAAAAAATCCAAACAAAAAAACCGCAACGACCTATAATTATAACAAAGACGCACTTCCACACCAAAACATCGATAAAAACGGACACGCCCGTGCGTCGTGCGCATTTGCATTGTAAAATAGCCGTCGGCCCGCATTAAAAAAAAGGATGCCGTTTTATTTTTCCGACTCTTTCGAAAATTTCCAACGACGAAACGTTAGAAAATATCCGCTTAATCCTCTCGGAAACGTATCCGGCCGACGTTTAAGGCTTTACGGCCGCTTTATGTCTTGCTCTCGGCGAATGTGCAAATCTCGCTTTTGACTGAAAATCCCCGCCCGATGCAATTACAATATTATTCCAATTTCGCAACGCTAAATGTACGAGAATTATGTCGGCCGTCTTATGTTTATTCATCCGCTTTTTGTTGAACGGTGGGCGGACGGGAAAAAAACGGTTAAGTTGGCGGCGCTTTGCGTAATGGCGGGCTGGCCGCTCTGATATGGTCGGGTCGTTTTAATTTTCGGGAATTGTTCGAGCAATTAAGCGTTTTATTATTGTTTTTTTTTTGTAGTTTGTGTTTTTTTAATATTTCGGGTTGTTTGTTTGTTGTATGAATATTTTTCGGCGTGAATTTATTTTGTTGGCAAAACTAAATTTTTATGATATTTTCGGACGTGGACGTTTGTTTTGATGGTCTATTTCTTGGATTGTTTCGTTTTATTGTTACTTTTATTATTTTCATTTTTAAATTTGAATAACTTCCTTTTTTTAAAATCAAATATTTAACAATAACAACTTTTTATTACACTGTTCAAAAATTATCATATCGAATCACTTTCGCAACAAAGTTGAACACATTCCTTATTCATAAAAAACATTTTCTTCGCACAAAATACCAAACAACGATCCACCCTTATTTATTACGATCGGAAAAAACAAACAAAGTTATAAGTGATACAAACGCGCCGAGATACAAAACCCAAAGAGAATAATCAATGTTCATACTAACTGACCCGTTACAGGTTACACGAGAAAATTCGAAACCGTAAAAACCGCCAACTTTCTCTCTCCGACATTACAAATTTGGGGGGGTCTGAACGAAAAAAAATGACGGAAAAAAACACGAAGAAAAACAAATAATTGCGTCGCCGGGCGGTCTTAATTGCATACAAACGGGCGACCCTCTTTGGGGGTGGAGGGTGAAAAAAAAACAAATAAAAAAATAATTAAGTTGTAACAGGTTTTGGCGTTATATAAACTCTCGTTTGGCGTGAAAACGAGAAGTGTGTTTGTGTAAAAAAAATAAATGGCTAGAGTACCGAGTTAAACAATGCGAAAAGACGCGGTGGAAGTTTTTCGCTCGCTCAATTTGTCAAAGAGATGGGGTGTGATTTTCAAAGGACACATTTTATAAAACGTGATGAGTGGAAATTCATTTTGAATAATTTTAAACATTGTTTTTATTTTAATTTTGCCAATATAACTGTATATTTCATAATGAGAATTTTCTAAATATCATCAGAAATATGATAATTCTTCTTTATGTAGAACTTCAAAATTAAATCCTTATTCACTGGTCATAATATGATAGTTTTTTACATTAAAATAAAAAAAATCAGCTCACAATTAAGACATTTTATTAAAATCATACCTCGAAAGGGCCAATGAAAAACTTCAATTGGGCCGAATATGGCCTGCGGACCTTAGTTTGGCCATGGCTGAATTCTTTACATTTGTTAAATCTAAATTATCAATTTTGTATGTATTTGGTCAATATATGCAAAAAAAGTTTTTTTCGTTTTCAAAATGCTCAGTAGGTATAACAAATTTTTAATAGTCACTGATAAGTATGTATAAGAATAGTTACTGAATTAAATGATCATTATTTTATATAAAACAGTCAGAATTTAAAAAGTCAATTATTTAAATATAGTAGAAATTTTATTTTGACAAATTACAAATATTTTGAAATGCGATGTTATTTATTCCTGTTGTATATGCGAATAAATAATATATTTCGCTTCTTATGTATTGTACGATGGAGAATGGTGAAAATCGAAATAAAAACCGACGAGTTTATGACAACTTTTCGACGCGAATTTCGCTCCACGTCCGTCCAAATGAAATCGATAAAAGAAGTCGTTCGAATAAACTTTTGCAGAGTTTTATACTTGAATGAAAAGTTTTTATTGGATGCTAAAGCCTTTAAAAGAATTTCCAATATAAAAATTACTGAAGGTAAGAGCCCAGTTTTGTTCAGGTGTTGACGAGATTTAATAATTAAACCCAATTTTCGGAACAGAAAGCGAAAGAATTCATTTATTTTTAATTGAGGGAATTTCGAGCTATAATAATTTAATATAAATTACGATCTGCTCTATAGTAAAAATAGATTTCTTTTAATTCGAAAATAATAGATTATTTTTGAATTAGATTAACACTTCAATGAGTCGTTGAGTTCTAAATCCGAAACATTTTCTTTTATTATGAAAAAAATATGTTATTGTTTATCAAAAACTTTTCACTTTCATCGAATTATAAAATACCTATAGATCTCAATTTTTTTCAATTAAAAATTTACGTCAATTTAAATAAACTCAACGGTTTTCTCGAACGATCGCCATAAATGTCGATTCTGACAGATTAAGCTCTTCTAAATTGCGACCATTGAAAACTCCCAGTTCTACACAAAACGAAAACCGTCCTAAACCCACTGTTTCTCAACTTTCATAGACCTCCTCAACAAAAACAACCTTAAATGTAACAGATTTTCAGTCGAAACCATGAACATCGAAATATCGACCATTCACTGCGAAAGTTTGAGAACCCCTATTCCAGACGCCGGTCGAGTTCGCCCTTTTTGTTCGCTCCGAAGAGGGATTCGCACACAAGCGGGTCCGAGCGATGCACAAAGCATCACAGCAAAGACGGGCGATGTGTCAACGAGGCTTTGAAACGTTACGTTTTCAGGCGCACCAACCTACAGTGGGTTGGCAGCGCCGACACGCTGAAAAGCGCGGGCTGAAACGTGTTTCGAGACGTCTTCAAAAATACTCCTGCACGCTTTGAATTCCCGAGTTTTATTGCGAGCGTAAAAATTTATTGGACTCTCTCTCTGGGGTGAAGGGAGGGATAAAGGAAAGAGACAGGGTGGCACAATTATAATTAAGCGGCGTTTGACAGTGCCGCCATCTGCGACTGGCAATAAAAATATTAATAATTCTGCAGTGTCGTGTAATCGGGCACGCCTATGCGATGTGATCGTGTCGAACGTGTGTCACGTCTAATTATTTTTTTATGCGATATTATATTAAATGGATTATGATAGATCGATATTACATTTTGTTTATATATAGATCACGATTTGAAAGTAAATAAGTGAAATATTAAAAAAAATATATGAGATATCACTGTATATTTTATTAGTAATCTATATCATCATCATTGTCAACCCGTTTTGTGCCTACTGCAGGACAAGGTCTCCGCATCAAATATTGGGGGTCTAGGCTATATACCTTATCTGAAAGCCAACCTCGTATCGATAAGGGGAATGTACTATAAGAGCCAGTCCGCCCATGCCGACGGAAGAGGCTCTCAGACCAATGATACCCAAGTTTATGTGCTAGACTTTTGCTCGTTGACACTCCACAAAGCAAATCGCAATGACCACCCGGGGGGCAACGAAGTAAAGACTGAGCAAACTGGGCCCTCGCTGACTGCTTTGCGATTGCAATGACCACCAGTTTGACAGACGAGGCGAGACCGCTGGTCCTATAAGCTATATATATTATATATAAAAATCGATGTTTATATATTAGACGTCGTTTCACTCCAATACCGTACGACCGATTACTATGAAAATTGGCACGTATATGTATTTTTTATCGGGAAAGTTTTTGTATCATTAAAACAAAAAAAATTAGAAAAAAATTCAATACGAAGAGTTAATGATCTGTTGTTTGTTGAATTTAGTTGCCTTGGTTATGCAATTCATAGAATCACATCAAGCTGTTATAATACAAACTGGCAGGACAACGTCTGCCGGATTCAGCTAGTATAGTAATATATAAGTATTAGCTTGATAAAAAATTAAAATAAGTCATATTATATAATTAAATCTATTTGCTGAAATTTTGATACTAAAAATATAAAAAATTGATGAAAGAAAAACGTTGAAAATAGATGACTAATTATATTCGTTATTTCACTACGCCCACTTAGGATCCTAATATAATCTTCGCTTATATAAAATTCCATTCAACTCATTTTCTAAAAATATCACTGGATTCGACATAACATTTTTTCCGAAAAGGAAATTCCGAAAAAAACTTCACGAATTTCCGCAGTTAACATAAGTTTCGCAAGACGCTGCCGGTCCGGCGCTAATTTGAGTTATTATACAATTACACTGCAACTCATTAAAAAGTTACAGAGGAACGGAGCCCGATTCTACAAATTACCAAACAATATTGCGCTCGTTTACTCAGACATAAATGCATGCACAAACATCCCCTCACCTTCCCGCCTTGTGAACCGTTTGCCGTCTAGCTTCCTAAATCTAGATAATGCATGCAATTGTACAAATAACTGTAATTACTCAAAGCCGCTCAATGTTTACAGGTGTAATTCTAATTAGTGACGCCTGTATGTTAGGTTAGGTTAGGTTATGTTCTAAAATGGTCGTAGTCGTAAACATGTTTCTTTAATGAAATATTCATTTTGATTGTATCATATTTGAATAACTATATAGTTCTTCCAAATTCAACGTTTTACATTTCAAATTCAACATTTTACACTTCAAATTAAATTATAGGAAAATATTATGGATTCTTATTGATTATTTTGAATTTGAAACTTAAGTTTAATTTTAACGTTTTTCAATTCGAAGTGAAAAACGTTAAATTTTGAGCATAAAAATTGTAGTGAAAAAACAACTTTTGGAACATACAACAACCTTGCATTTATAACACTACTTACATAATCTAGTTTTTCATTATCAATGTAGCATTAATTTGTTATTCAATTTTTAGAACGTGGCATAAATTCGAGATTGAATTTTGATGGAATATTCACGTTTTCGTTAAAATATAATATGATAAAATGTATTTTTGTACTTGTATTATAATTGATACGGATATAGATAAAACTCGGTCACTGTGTGAAACATACAATAATCGCCCGAGAAAAAGCCACAATGGTTGACCATTACAATGTTATAAATCACTTTTAAACCTTCTCAACTGTAAACAAGGTTTATCAACGAAACCATGGAAAAGATAAATCGATTCAGAGGCATGTTATTTTTAGAAAAAATGTGGTGAGATTCGAACGAATACACAATTTGATTTTTGTAACAAATTTATTCAAAATATACTTACAAAATCATATTCACAGATAGAATAAACAATATACATATATAAACACTTCTGATTATTTTAATTCACACATTCAATTTACACTTGCTTGGTGACTATGTTGATGCAACTGTAAAATTGTGTTTGAAAATTGCAAAAATGTCAAAGTTTTTTTTAACTATGCGTTAATCAACAAAAAAAACATTGTCATAGAATTATTGTCTATTATTGTATAAATGGACATTTTATATTTTATATTCAAATATTATATTTTAATTTCTACAAACATCAGTCAGTTGTATTTATGACAAAAGCATACATGATAAAATATTTTTCAATTGGGAATAAACCGGTTCACATGCTAAATACATTTGGACAAAATCAGTGGCAGCTCATTCTTAAGGGCTGCAGCCCTCCCTGTATAGTTTTTTTTTTAATTGTAATTAAAATGTATAAATACAATACATATTTTGATTCTTATATGTATTTGTGATGACGTTTTTGTATTTTGTACATGAGAACATATGTACTATTTTCATTACTGCAACTCCTCAACTACAAATTTTCACAAGCTGCCACTGGACATAACAGCACCTAAACGCCTATCTAAATACACAACTAAACATTCAAACGATTATAGTAAAAGAAAGTAAAAAAAAAAATGATTTAAAAAAAGTTATAATAAATATAAATTTATACAAGCATTTGAAGGAATGAATATTAAGATTTTTTTAATGAAATGTTAACTGATTAATATCATAAGAGGAATATAAAGAAAGTAGAAAACTAATAGGTGTTAGTTTAGTTACAAAAAACATCAAAAATTATTCAAAATATGAGTTTTCAAATTCAGTACATATTTTACATTATAATATCAACTTTATTTTTGTAATGATAATTTAAAAATTCGGAACAGTCTGAAGTTGAAATGATACACAAATGGAAAATATTAACTAATTTTTTTTAAATGCCGTCAATTTTATATATAAGGTTTTAGAATGTGCCAATTGATTTTCTAATACTATACAAAATGGAACTGCAAAATTTTTATAATTTATTTTAAAATACTTACATTAAATTGCATACTATAAAGACTTTGGTTTATTCACTTAACTAATGTATTACATATTTTTCTAGTGCATAATTTTCAATATGATAAAAATAGGAGAAAAATTGTGCTATTATCATAAAAGTCAAAATAAACAAGTTAAAAGTTAAATGAAAGACTATATGCGAATGTAAATAGGTTAAATATTCGAATTAGTTATACAAGATGCTTGTGATAAAATATTTGTGAATTTAAATATAAATTAAAAACTAAATAACTTTTGAACTTCCATGAAAAAATCCAAAATTAATAATAAAAATTAATTTATAAAGCATACTTCGTATAGGGATTGAGCAATATTTTTTTAGAAAAATTAATTTGTGATAAAACACAATAAAAAAACTTATACACTATAAAAATTAGTACAGCGAAAAAATTACATAAACAGCACAGAAGATATATTTTTATTAAAAGGATTATTCTTGACTAATATATCTTATACTCAAATCTGTAGTTAGATCGTTAAACGTTTGAAAAAAAAATAACGTTTTAAAGTTATTTTCGCACATACCTAAGTTAAAATTTGCTGCCGATAGTTTTTTTTTTTTTTTTTACTTTCTAAATATGAAAAGAGTTACAAACAGCATCTTATGATTTACTGTAGAAAAACAAGTTAATTTGAAAGAATCTTTTGACGAAAAATAATATGAACATAGCAATTCAACTACTATTTTTCAAAAATAATATTTTTAGTCTCTGTATTATAAATAACATATTTTTGTAATATAGACAAGAACATGTACAACTGTACATAATCTTTTTAACATAATAAAAATTATACAGTAAGAAATAAAATATGAATAAAATCGAATAACTTTTGAAAATGAGTGGGCTGACTTGATAACAATGGAAGTATTTATTTGGAAATTATAATCAGTTTACACGTTTTTATCATACTTCTTTCTTTACAATGAACCATTAAAAAACTGTCACATTCTATTACATAACTGTTGCACTACAACACATTACATTTATTGTGATGGAGTATCACAACTACTTATAAACTAAGAATATAACAAAGTACAAAACAATAACGAAAATGTTAGAAAAAATGTATAAAAAAACCTATTCCAAAATAGCGCAAAAAACGTTAAACAGATGTTTAAACTGTCCTGCTGATGGCGTGCAAAATAATTATAATTCTTCGTAAACTTGACAGAATGAACAGAACTAATTTATGCGAACAATAAATACGTCTCGTCATTTCTATTTACTGAATCAATTAGTTTATAAGACAATGAATCGTCATATTGTTCCCTTTAATATCTCCATGAGGAAAATTGGTTTTAAAAATGAGAACCACACACATACTGAAATAAAATTATTGATAGATTACAATAAAATTTGCAAAATTTATCACACCTCGAATTTACATTATTCAAATCACATTTTTCTTACAAAAATATAATCAATCACTATAATGTATTTTAAAGTCATAGAGACTAATTTTTCAAATATTACAAAATATATATTTTCACATTTAAAATTGATTCAGTATGCTCGTGAATCGAATAGGAGAAAATAACATATTTTTCCTATAACGTTAAAATGATTATTTATTCATAAGAAATTTATACTCCAATATCAGTTTATTTAAAATAAAAACAATGAATTCAGATCTTCAGCATTGAACATATGTGCAAGTGAAATTCGTAACAACAAAAATAACCTTACAACACTAAAACCCTGGGGGCGTTTACTTGACCTTAATTATGGCTTTTGAAAGTGACATACTTTACTCTTCAGAAGTAGTCATTTTGAAAATCAAAATAGATATGTAAATAAACACCAAAAAGACTAGAATACTTTTCGATAAGTTAATCATAACAATAAACAATATCAAAAACTATACACTGATAATACAAAATATTAACAATCTACATCCCTTTTTGTGTTATTTATAAAGAAGCTTCGTCATGTCATGAACTAGTAACTTCTCAAATAAATTATAATCTGTATTCTTTTAATTCGAGAGAAGGCATATTTAATTATTTGCTATGTACATAAAGTAAAAAAAGGAAACGTTTCATTTAAATATCACTCGAAAATAGAACAGCCACATCCATATAGGAAAATACAAAAATAATTGACATACAAAGAAACTTTCCGTATTAATATGAAAATTTACCGTATAACAATAACACCTCATAATTGAATCAATCATAACAATGTTTAAATTTTATCAATCATAAATAAATGCTTTCGTCGTTGCAAAGATCAAAAAAATCGTTGGTTTACGGGAAAACTAACTGAAAAATTGTTCAGAATTTTTGCGTCCCATTTTTCAATAGATATTAATAAAGGGACTATACAAAAATATCTTATACTATGACAAAATTATGTTACAAATTATTCAGTTACCCCGTTTTTCTTCACACCTGTACAATAGGCGGAGTGCCTGATTCGCTCCGTCCGGAAGATTCGGGAGTTTCGGCTCTCAAGAGCCCGATAATATGCTAGCTCATCAGCGACGCAGAACTGCTCGAACTCGACAAACCCTCGCGGCCGATGTCCGCTTCCAAAAGCGCCAAAGTGAGCTCTTTCCTGGCCTTTTGCACTACCCAAATCATCAAAGTGATTCCAATAGTGATCTGACGAAGAGAGACAAGACTTTTAGACTAAAAATTCAGCTTTGATCCACTTTTTTGAAATACTTCGGTACCTGGCAAGCGAACATGACGTATCCTGTCATGTGAGACTCTTGAAGCACGTCGTGCATCGAACGGAGAGTCGATCCGAGATAAACGTTTATGATTTGAGCCGGAAGCAACCCCAAAAAGGTAGCTGCATGATATCGAACCCCTCCTACGTTGCTCAACTGTAAAAATTATACATTCGTCTATACAAATACTGAGAATTTTTTCAAGGATAGAAAAAACAAAATTATGTGTTGAGGAAAAACATGCTAATTGGTTTCGTCAAACAAGTAATACAATTAAGAATGTGTATAATCTCGTTAGTGTGAAGGTCAATTGCTCAACGCAGTCATAAAAATATAAAAGTGTGTATTGTATTATGGCACGCGAGATATTTTTGGTCAATATTTGATTTTTTTTTTTAGGTCAACATTATATTATTAGGTGGTCAGTACAAATGATAGTAATGATAGTTAATCTAATTTTAGGTAGTTAAATTATGTACAAGAACTACTATTGCAAGGATTAATTAAAAATTAAAGCATATCTATATATGTATTGTTGAATTTATACATTTGTGAAATTGAAGACTTTGTCCGCAATATATTTAGCGAAATCTCACTAATGCTGCTTTATCAAAATATTGTGACGAACCACCGATAATGCAAAAAATTTCCACTCATAAAAGCGGAAACGATACATAAGTACTGTAAAAAATATCAATAACAAATAATGACTGCTCAGTATAAATATGAATTTTAAAAAATGAGTCAATTTTTATCCTATAAATAAACGTTACGAAAATGCACGTTGAAGATAAAAAAAAACTCAGTACATGGGTTTATTCGACGATAACTGTTATGTACACAAAGATAATTGTGTTTTTCCGATCGAACGCGGGAGGCCTTTGCCCAATAATGCTTTTGTGAAATTTGCTCACACAAAAACTATGCTATTGATTGAAATGCGCAATCTTAACCATTCGATACCACAAAAAAAACCAACATCTTCAACCTACTTGTCATTAAACTTTTTTATATTTCCTTAACTAACGTCGACATTTCAATTCCCAAATTAAGGGTTCAGTAGTAAATAGTGCTAAGCGCCAAAATTATAAAATTGAGTTTCTTTTATTTCCTACAAAAATTAATAAAGTAATCCCCCCTATAATGTCAAGATAGGTTCAACGTTATAGGGGAAAATTTAGAAAATCAATAAATGAAAAATTTTCATTTTTTTTTTGATGTTTTAAGAGTTAATTGTTTTATTTTTTCAAATACATTTGAAAAAGAATCGAAAAATTTGAATTTAAATGCATTTGAAAAAATGACGTTATAGGGGAGACGCTGCAGATGTTAGAGGAGGACGTTATAGAGGGGATTACCGTACTTTATTACAGAAATTAATAAACAATTCCACATTATTTCAAAAGACGACAGTACTATATTGCCACTCCTAGTTTCATTTACATCTAAACTGTTTTTTTTCAATATCTCCAAAAGCAACAAATATCGCCTAGCACAATTTTCCGCCGAAACCCCTCGACCACACTCGGACCGAACTTACGGCGAATATAGTATTCTGCACCCCGAAAGGTATGGGCGACAGCCTGGCGAAGACGACGATCCTGAACGAGTGCGGCCCGGATATGACCCTGAGCAGGGCCCTGGCGGACTCGGAGCGCAGCATCCTCCTGAGGGCGGGCGCCCCCGCGCGCCTCAGCACCGAATGGGCGACGAGCACGCCGAGGTTGGCGCCGAACACGACGAGGGGCAGGGCCCACACGCCGAGCAGGTACCCGGCGGAGATGAGCAGCACCAGGTAGCCGATGGCGACGGGGAAGCTGACGGCGCAGAAGAGCGCGGCGAAGAGGGCGCAGACGGCCCACGCGGGCTGCGCCTGCACCCACAGGAGGGCGACGCGCAGCCAGTCGCGGGCCCACCACGCGAGCCCCACGGCCCCGCAAACGGCCGCCGTGGTCACGGCCAGCGAGACGAGGGGCGAGGGGGCGCAGCGCCGGACCTCGCCGGACGCTACGCCCGCCTCCGCGTCCGACTCCTGCCGCGCCTCCGCCATCGCGCTGAAGCTCCACGGACGCATCTACATCGCACGCATGTCGACCGCGCGAACTCTTCGATCGCCGATGACAGATTATAACCGCGCTACGGTGACGTTTCGAACGCTAGTAATTCGACTGTCGCCGATGACAGATCGACCACACGCCGCCGCGATGACGTTTAGGATGCTGGTGTTGCTATTTTTATTTTTATGACACTTTGTTTTAAGATACAAATTTATGTAAACATTGAATTGTTGTGGAGTACGCAAATATAGATTTGAAATATAGATGATCTAAAGGCGGTTTTGCTGTGCGACTTTTGCGGTTCGGCGGCGAACGGAAACGTCAAAGCGGCGACGTCGTGAACTTTTCGCCACGTCGATCGTTTTCTATTTGCAAATCGCAATTCGATTTTGGAGCGAGGCCAACGATGCACGACTGCGGATGTTTACGACTGCGTTCGACGGATCGTAGTCGTAAACAATTTGAAGAAATTTTTTTGCGTTTTTGGGCGGGTAGGTGCACACGCGACTGATTAGGGCTGCCAACTTTTTCTGTGTCGTTCCGAGACAAATACCTCAAAACCACGGTTGTAGCCAAGGAAGGTCTGCCCCCTCCCTCCTGTCCCCTTGCTCTGTCTGTTGTAATTAGATTATGGGATTTATGTTGAAATATAACACTGAATCGTGATATCAATTCTGAATTAATTCATTACACACATTATTCTTCTAATGAAAAAAACAGCATATTTTTATTGATTGAAATCGCTTACATATACAAAGCAGTGCTTCCTCCTCCCCTCCCCTTAAAAAATCCTGGCTACGGCCATGTTTGAAACTAAACATCATCATCATTATCCCGAGTCAGTCAAATTCTGAATTTCCGGGGCAATTTTGTACTTGTCTGGGATACGGGACAGCGATTCTAATTCCGAGACGGTCAGCAACCCTAGTGTGAGGTCGTGTGTGCTCCTGTTGATGTGTGCTAGTATCGTTCGGACAAACGTCTGAGAACCGTTCCATTTTATATATACGTAGTTTTAAATAATTTCTCTCCTATTTGAACGTCAACTGAAAACTATTTTGACAGGACAGTAATCGGTGTTTTTAGACTCGTTGTCAAACTGTGTACGCGCGCGTTGTTTCTCTCGCCCGGCTTTCTTCTATATTTATTTTCTACGGTTCGTATATTTTCCTCGATCAAACTTTTATTTGATTTCAAATTTGAACGATTATTTATATATTTGAAATAAAAATTGCAAAATAGTTTCGTAACGTCACGATTTCCAAAACATTTATTAGGTTATGTTCTCGCTTTGACGTCCGTCGAACTATTTCATCGTTGCAAAACTATGACAGCTATTAATTTTAATCATGTCCGACTAGAATATTTTCTCAACTTTAACCGTTTATATTCAATTATATGTATAATAGTTAGGGTATTAAAACTCAATCGTCGTCGTCGGCAAACGTACGTCATATCTGTACATAACGTCAAGTTTGTTTTTTCAGTGAGAAGGTAATATCAACTCTTCAAGATGACTGCCGCTATGCCCATCAACCCCAAACCTTTCCTGAACAGTCTAACCGGAAAAGCTGTCCTGGTAAAATTAAAATGGGGCCACGAATACAAAGGATATCTCGTGTCCGTCGATGGATACATGAATCTACAATTAGCCAATACGGAAGAACACATAGGAGGAAACTGCACAGGTACTTGGGACGCTATACTTTTATCCGAAACATTGTATCATAACAAAAATTTTATTTCGTCATCAGGAAACTTGGGAGAAGTCTTGATCAGGTGTAACAATGTTCTTTATATCAGAGGAGCCGAAGACGAGGACGAAGAAGGAGAAATGAAAGATTAGCTATAATTTCAATAAAAACAGAAATTCAAATTTGTATTCTTTTATTATCCATTTGCCGAATTGTATTGCAAATAATGGTATCATATAAAATGTGTCACTAGCTAAAATAATTTGACAATTTTCAGTGATATTTGTGTGATAAGTTCAATTATATATAATTAGATTGTAAGTCATTGTTCTGGCTCATTCAACAAATCAAATGTATTAAAATTTAATACATATCTCTCCCCAAACTTGATATATAATAAAATATCAAAATCTCTCCCAGATTTTTAATTCAATAAATAATTCCAACCACTTTAAAATTGTACATTGAAAATATATTAAAGTCAAACATGATACATCTATCTTTTAGCTTAAAAAACTAGCCATATTAAATTGCGCAGTGTGACTTTTTGCCAGTTGAATAAGTTTTTTTAGTGATCTACAAATGTGGAGTTTCAAATCAAACAATTTGCGAAAAACTACGACAGCTTATAATTTTTCTAAAACGAGTTCACCGTGGAATCAAAAGATAGATGTATCTTTCAAGCAACAAGAACATTTAAAAAAAAAAAAAATACAATAAACATACATTGTAAAATAAAAAAAGTATAAACTTTTTCACACATAAACCCGTATATAATTTACATTTTTGTAAATTTATTTTAGTTAGAATGTAATTTGATTTACACTACAAATTGAAAAAATCTATTCATTTATCAGCTCTCCGTAATATGCAGTGATAGAAATCAACCTCTTATCCAAAAAATTTTGTTCTATTTCGACCGCATTTCCTGGACCAGCCATAGTTACCAACTGAAAATACAATTTATATGCAAAATTACTAAATACATTAATAAATATATATTAAACACAAAACAACATTTACCTGATTCACATTTGTATTACGAGGTAGAAAAATTGCTATATTTTCTGTTATTTGATTACAAATTTTCATCAATTTTGAAGCTGGTAAAGGAACTAGCATTGTTTCTAAATTGTAACTGTTGGCCTGAAAATAAAATTGAATTATTTAAAAACAGAATAAAAACAAATCATTGTTTAATTCATTATATTCTTACTTTAACATATTGTGGACCGCCCCAAGGAGGGCTTAAAAACACTACGTCTCCTTTTAGAGAAGGAGCCAATTCTAAGAAATCTCCTACAATAAACTCAATCCGATCTTCAACATTGTAAACCGACGCATTGTGTCGAGCCAGTTCAATCTTCTTCGGATCTATATCGATGGCAATAACTGCAAAAAAAACAGACTTATCAATTTACCAAAATGACATTTAACTCTTCTTTTGAAAATATTCATACCTCTTTCACAAGTCATAGCAAATTGTATAGCGTTTCCACCAGCGCCACAAAATCCATCGATGATAAGATCACAGCGACACCTTTCTGCCAAATGTTCGGCCACTTTTTCAGGCGTGACGCTAAACCAACTCTCTTGATCTAATTTAATACCCTGGTCAAATCTTGAAAACAAAGAATAACGCTTATACCAAAATTTGATTAAGCTCGGATCTTGAGCCAACTCTGGAGGTAATCCCGTCGGTAACTTTTTGGGTGCCTTCCTACGCTTCTTTTTCTCCTTTTTACCCTTAACTATGGTGTCGTCTAAACTATTCGCATCAGTCAGTTCTCCTGTGGCGATATCTTCATGCGATTTACATAAAACATTAATATCGTCTTTAAGAATTGCTACTTTAAACTTTGTCGCATAATGTACGTCTTCTTTTTCGATCATGTTTGTGCTATCCGTTTCCATTTCATGCAAAGATACCGGATCACTCTCATTTTCCACAAAGTTGTCTGCTTTATCAGAACAAGGCAAATTGTGAATATCAGTTAAGGTCTTCGGTAAAGGCTTGGAAACGGCTAAACAATGCGAATCATCATCACTGTCGCTATCACTGACTTGTTCTGGATCGACAACTTCATCGTTCACATTTTTCAAAAAATGTTTGACCTACAAAAAGTTAAATGTTCAGGAAATAACTTAATAATGAGAATAATATACAAAATTCTAAATTTCATACCTTGTCTAATGCACCGACAATCGGATTACCATCATCATCATAATAAGTATGTCTAGCAGATTTGGTATAAGGAAGCTTAAGTTTTAATTGTCTATTTTGCTGCCTAATATGACGTTTTCTATATGTTACATCACCAACGAGAGGTGATGTATGCAGGCCTGTTTCCGAAAAACAAAATCCCATTAATGAAAAAGCCGCTTTGATTTTGTCTTGATTAGAATCATCTGTATCGCTTTCATGACTGAAAATATTGTTATCAGAGTAAATATTTTTTGATGAAAATGATGAATGTATGAAAAATACGTACCTTCTTTTTAGGCTGACAATTTTTTTTTCGTCAGGCGGTTCATCACCGTTTCCTTGATTAAATAAATTGCTAGACGTATTGCTCGTAAAAATATTAGCTACACTAGAACTATTAGTTGTAGAACTATTATTTTCAGGTGTTTTCCCCTTGTTATTAGTATTTTTACTATCAGGAGAATCCATAGGATCGTCAAGGATACCTGAATTTCCTATTTTGTCAGAAATAATCATATTTACATTATTGCAACTCTCTTCATTTTCGCAAATTTTTTCGTTTGATTCAATATTGAGTTGTTGTAGTAGATAACCGACTGAATTGATTTGCATTCTGCTTAAGTTTTGATTGTCTTTTTTGTTAACTTTATTGTGCTTATTTTTCGATGTTTTTTTATCACTTTTTTCGGAAACAGATTCAATTTTGAATGAATCATTGCTGGATTCTATTTTATCACTTTTGAATTTATCCGCTAAATGCGGATGAGTTAACAGATAATTTTCGTAATGCAAAGAATACTGTTCGTTGAAATGCTTTTTCCAAAGAATTTGCCAATATTGATCGATATCATTACAAGCATCATCTGCGCACATTCCTGCGTCGGCAAATAAATTTTCTTTATCGGAAGAATTTGTAGAATTAGATCTACTCTCTTCAGAAGATTCAGCAGAAGAAAACAGGCTTATGTTAGACTCTGAAGAATCTGTTGGCAAATGACTCGAATTTATATCGTAACTAGTAATTTTGGTAACATTAGTCATGGAGTCTGAGGTTCCTATCGTTTGAGGCACGCTACTAGAGACTGAATCGCATCTGGGACTCAACAATTGATCGTTTTCCGAAAAAGACCTGTGTTTGTGGTGACCGTGACTCCATGTTTCATCAATACTAGCGGGAGAAAGCGGATTCCAACCCTCACTGAGAGGTAAATCGTAGCTAGATTCTTTAGCTTTAGCCAAATCCGGCATTTCTTTATCGTTGTTATCTGCAATTTTTGGTGATATGCTACTGTCTGCAAGGTCGAAAGGAAATTTGCCTTCTTTCTTAGCACTTTTATTATTCTTTTTATCTGAATCGGCAGACTTAGATGCCAAGCCTAATTCTGCTTCTTTCACATCCCATTTATTAGGCAGACCACTTTCATTTTGATTTTTATCATCTTCCCAGTATGAAGGGTTTATGTAATCACTATACTTTTCTATCCACGATGCCCAAATCAACCTTTCACCATTAACAGACCAAAATCGTTCCCAAGATTCCATATTTAAATAATTTTCGACAACACTAACGTCATTATTGTCTATTTTAGAACTAGTTTGAGACGTTGGAGACGAGGGTAAATTGTCGTCTTCTGCAACTTCATTAAATTCTAAAAATTGATTAGCGTCTTTGTCCATAGTAAGGTTTTCTTTTATGAGAGCTTCACTGTGTCCTTCCAAATAAGTCAAATCAGCACCACTGTCACTTAATTGAAGTCCTTTGAGAGAAGAAAATATATGTTGAGGAGCCGACGCCACATCGTGCTCATCTGTTGAATAATTATTATCGGTATGCGAAGCACTGCAATAACAACTGATCCCTTCGTCTTTCTATAAAAAGAAAAGTAAATGAAATAGCTTCAAATTTAAAAAAATCTGAAGTAATATTAATTTTATACTTCTTTGTACGAAGTCCCATCAGAAAAATGAACCTGAGCAGTAACGTCCCACTTGAACTGTTTATTTTTTATTTCATCCACATCGCTCTGACTCAAATCCTCCTTATCCGTGAAGATAGAGGTATAACAATCGTAGTTATTCCTACAACAGACATTAAAATACAGAACAACGACCCATGAAAAACGAAAGCAAAAAAAGCTACCGTGTTCCCCCTAAAATAAGACCCGGTCTTATATTAATTTAACACTCGAAAACTGCACTAGGTCTTATATTAAAACCATCTTTCAATTCACTTTTTTTATTTAATTGAAAAAAGTATGCAATGAAAAATATAATGACAAAGTAAATACAATATATCAAAAAATTAATAAAGAAAAAGTCAAATATAACCAATTAAAAAAATATTTTTTAAATAATTGTCATATTAGAATTGTTTTTTTAATTATTAATATTTTTATGACTTATGATAGAGAAGTTTCAAAGAAGTTAAGTTAACACGTTGTTCCTGACAGCTACTCTGTCTAAATGAATCACCTTCTTACCTTTAGGTTAGGTCAGGTTAGGTTAGTTCTCAAAATTCGAGCAAAAGCCAAATATGGCTCATTCGATGCTAAATTAAAAATAAAGCTAAATTTAATCTTAAATAATGCTAAATTCAAATAAAGACGCATTTCGCCGTACCGGATAATTACCGCACGAGCACCTTCATACAACGCCAATGCGATGTTTTTTTCACTAGATCCTATTTTCGGGGTGGGTCTTGTATTAAAACCATCCCTTAAAGTCATAATATGTCTTATTTTCGGGGAAACACGGTAGATGCGGTCGACGATCTGACAGCAGCCAACGACCGATTATTATATATGCAGGTAACGGAAACCACACCTGAGGCAGACCCTGGAGCAAAGACACCTGACTTCCGGGCTGAGGAGGCGCAGCTCGGCCAGCGGCTCCCATTGCCGCTCCATTGTGTTGGGTTTTATCTTCGTGTTCGATTTTCGATACTTTTCTTATTTCCACTTTCCACACCTTCCGCGCCCGGCCGCCTCACAACATATGTTTGTTGCCAACATTGCAACAAACGCGGTCGATATTTCTTTCAAACTTTAAATATTTTTTGGTAAGTGGACGTTCGCGTAAATGATGCTTTTGTATAAGATATTAGCGCGTACTGACGTTAACGCACACAATTCTGGCGAATTCGATACTGGCGCACAACGACACTGGCACTTATTGACGTTAGCGTACATCGATTCCAGCGAATTCGACACTGGCACACACTGACATCGATGCATACTGACGTTAGCACACACCAACGTTAGCGTACATCGATGCTAGCGTACAATCCACTTTTTAATTTGAACTCCGTTTTAGAAATCACTATTATTACCATTAGTTTTATGACTGGTAATTTTGATAGTGTGACGAAGAAGGCCTTTTTACATTTGACGATAATGCTTTATGTGAGAATGAAAATAGTTAAAGTGAACAGTTATTTAAACGAGTTGTTCAAAACAGGGCTTCGAACCGGAACTGATCCGCAACCGAAAACCGCTAAAAACTGAATTTTTTGCCGAAACGAAAACTGAAACTGATCTGAGAAAAAATATTGGTGTTCAGCCAAAAATATTCGAATAGATTTAAAGTGTTGTTTTTTTAGAAAGTATTTTTTGGAATTTTCGAGAAAGTCGATTTATCTATGTATGTATACGGTTTCGCACAATTTCCATCGTTGGCTGCCATTTCTGAAGAAATAAAAGATGACGATCTGTATCTATACACTGATCATTTGAAAAGGGTTCACGATGGTTTATATAGGTAATATTTTCAATACGTATTTCTTTTTTTTTATTGAGAAAATTTTGAAGGGGAGGAATGAAAAAAAATTGACTCAAAAGGAGCCCACGGCCCAAAAAAGGTTAAGAAACTGTTTACATAACCGTCGCGTGCGCCAATAACATTTGAGCAAACGTCTGATCAACAAAAAATACGTGTCATTTTTCATGTACATTGGCTGCATTGCATACGGTGTGTCGAGTTTGACATGTGTCAAATGTTCGGTCCGCTATGAACCTCGGCGGCACCGTTCGCCTCAACCGTTCCGGATGGATCGCGTTAGTCGCTTTAGTCTGCCTATTTCTATTAGTGCAGTACGCGCGTTCTCCTTCTTCCACACTTGTGACTCCACAAATCGTCAACAACGTCAATGGCAATGGCAACGCCAAGCGCTTCAGCCTTTCAGAACTGTTGCGAGTATCCGTAGAAGCCGCTCGCGCCGGCGGAGAAGCCGTCGCTGCCGCCAAAGGAGAGCCTTCTGAAGTCCAGTCCAAAGGGAAGACCAACGAGGGTGTGGAACTACCCGTCACGGCAGCCGATCTCAACTCTCACTGCCGCATGTCCGAAGTCATCCGAAACGCTTTCCCCAAACTAGCTCTCGTTTCGGAAGAGCATGCGGAAAGTTGTCCGAAGGTTCTACGATCTGAACCGCTCGGACGCGAAGACTTTTCAGATTTACCTGAAGAATACGTAGAAATGGAAGATGTCACCGTGTGGATCGATCCTCTCGATGCTACCAAAGAGTTTACGGGTAAATTTTGCAATTCTTTTCTTATTTTTTTTATTTAGTATATCGTTTTCATTTTTTCTGTGTTTACAGAAGGAAAGTATGAATATGTCACAACTATGGTTTGTGTGGCAATAAAAGGTGTTCCTATTATCGGAGTGATTCACAAACCGTTTCAAAAAGAAACGTTTTGGACGTGGCAATCCAAAACAAGTTCCCAAAATTTGCGACATGTTTCTGTAAGTAATATACATTTATGTTTTAAATAGTGTCTTGTTTTAATATTAAAAAATATAAATATTTATAACATAATAACGATACTCTAATTTTTTAGAACGAAAATCATAAATCACCTTCAAAAACTACCAAAGTCATTGTATCTATATCGCACCAAGGACAAGTGAAAAATTTCGCTTCCGCCGTATTCGGCGAAAATCACGAAATAATTGCGGCCGCTGGTGCCGGTTTTAAAGTGTTAGAATTAGTTCACAACAATGCCGACGTATACATGCATAAAACTCACATAAAAAAATGGGACACGTGTGCAGGAAATGCAATCCTTAATTATTTCGGTGGCAAAATGACGACTTTAAAAAATGCATCAATTGACTATTCACACGATGGTTCGCCGGTAAATCCCGATGGATTGTTGGCGTCCATAAAAAATCACGATGAATACATGCAAAAAATCAAACAAGTACAACTAACTTCTTAAACAGAAAAACATTTTCTTAATAAATTTTTGATATTTGTACATAAATCTGAATGAAAAGATCAAATTATATACTTTGTACTTTACAAAGATAAACATTGAATGTTATCCTCGTATACATTTTAAGCCCGAAATTTGTGATAATTCTATGCATTTTATTTATATTTTTTGTTTTAAAAAATTTTTTAGACAATTTTGTATATAGACATATCACTTTATACAGTAATTTTTTGTTGTGATTGCGTGACTTGTGATGCATTTTAAAACGATACGTACATTATAGAATTTTCAATTAATTAATTGTTATTTATGAATTAAACGAATCTCTGTCTTAATTGAAAGTTATTTGTAACGAAAAGTTGATCAATGATTTTGATTGATTAAAAAAAAAATTGTAAAAACTGCTATTGAATGTAATTGTATAAACTTATTTATTTCAAACATCCATCTGATTGATTGTAATTTCAACAATACCACATATTTTGAATATGTTTCAATCAGTATGGAATTATTTTTTAATTTTCAAAAATGTATTAGATATTTATAGTCACATTAGCATTCATAAGTCACATTTACTAATACTAGGCACTATAATATAAATTATGAAAAAATAAAATATTTTATTAATAGTTCGTCAAATTTTTTCAAAATATATTTTCGTTTAAATATTAATTCTTATAAATTATAAATAACATAAAAATATATTAAATAATACATCGAAATGCAAAATAAAGTATTTGGAATTAATTTAAGCAGCACTGGCCAATGTGGATTCTCCTTTTTTTTTTTAAAGTTAATTTCTAAGACCATCTCGCTTCTATAGTTAAAATTTTTAAAATCAAGATCTTTAAGTACTATTTTATTTGGAATGTTAACCAATATGCAAAAATTTTTGAACAAAGTACACAGGTGAATTTTCAACAGTAAAAAGAAGTGAAACAAAAGCACATGAAATTAATTAATAATAAACATTATCATAAAGGAATAAATACTGCTCGTCCACTATACTGAATCATCTGAAAAAAGTTAAATAAGTTAAACGTTGGTTACTTTTAATATAAAAACAAAAAAATAGAGAAACTCACCGTGATACCACCAATTTGTTTTTTTAGGATTTTTATTGCATGTTTTAACATAAAATGCATTATCGGTCGGCCTTTTCTGTAAATACAAATAAAAGAAACTGTTTAAATACAAATTATTTGCAAATAAATAACCAAAATTGCACGTACCTTTTCTTTACAACTGCTAAGCATAGAAACGATAGAAAGACAAACCGAACGAACTGATAATGCCGGTGACCAATCTTCCGTTAAAATCGATAGACAAATATGACCGTTTGAATAAATGTGTGGATGTACAGGAATATGCGTTCCGATAAATATCACCTATAAAAAGAAAATAAGTTCAGTATCTTATCTGAGAAATTATTACATAAACAATATTATGGATTTAAATAAACTAACAGAAGTTTAAATGAAATGATTGAACAATTAGTTAAAATTTAAGTGATTCTTTTCGATGAAAAAATTACACTAACCTCAGGTGAATCAAAAGGGTATTTATTGGTAAATTTAAACTGAAGTAGAAATTTCTCTCCTTCGTATAATGTTCCGGGTACTCCGTCCATGTGAATGACCCAACTGAAATAAAAATCATTATCATAAAAATTGTGCTGTAGAAAATTGAATATTTTACAAATAACTAATGAGATAAGCTTAAACGTCCGTAATAAAACCAGCATATCAATTGTTCAACTTATCTAGTTTATAAAGATAATAATTGCAAACGTTTTTATTTAATTAGACGGGAACATACGCAGATAAATAAATAACATTGCGATGTAAGTTTACGTGACATGCTTCATCGGCGGGGTTAAATGTCACAATATTACGATATATGTATTGAATAATAACACAAAAATACTGACGAGCTGAGATTGGAGCCAGTGCTCTCATCGTCGACGTACACTCCCGGGGGTGGTTCCTTGATGAGCGAGATGAGCTCTTTCTGCAGCCGTTTCTGAAACAATATAATACTGAATCAGTCTATTTCACATGCAAAGATATCAAGCTGGCATAGAATGGGGTGCATGTAACAGTCAGGATGGTGGGATACAAAAATATTACAACTGGGACTTCGGAGTATGGAGCAATAAGAACAATGGGTTTTTACTCGGAGCCAGAGCACAGAAATTAGTGATCCGTGGCTCCAATATATTGAAAACAATCAACTTAAATGAATCTAATGTGTAATGTATTATATTTTAATATTAATAATTAGAGCCTTCTCTGTTGACATGGAATGAGGTGGGCTCTAATTTATTTTACACTTATCAATTATCAATACAGATTGGACTCATGCTATTAGGTATACTAGTAGGAAAGACTTTGTATTGTAGGGGTTAACTAATAGGTTGACTTTGACAATATTTCAGGGGTGTGTTTACTTATAGGTAGTGAAAATGTTCGCCTTGGACCCCTAGTATTTTCGAAAAATATATTTTTTATGAACTATTATAGTTTTCCTATACGTTCGCATAGATACAAATCCACATGATTAAACAGGTGATTTGTATACAAGATGCCAACCTAAAATTAACATATAGCTAAACTTCAGCTTTACCCAGAAATCGGTAAAGCCTTTACAAAATAAATCCCTTAAACGCAATATATCAATATATTAAATCATTTTCAAATAAAAAAAGATCACAACGCTAAATGAACACAAAAAACATAGAATCGATCGACTACGAACAAGCACTTAATCCAATGAACGATTTAATTAGAGCAATCGAATGTAATAATCGCGATCGGGCTCGGTGCAATTACTTCGGCAGGGGACGCAGCCGACATCGTCCGACGCAGCCAGCAGAGCAGTCGCACGGAGGCTGCACCAGCACCAGCTGCAACAGCGACTGCAACGTCAACGGTCGACGCTCGAGCAGACGTCAGACTATCGTCCGCAATGACACAACCACAACAGATGAAGAATGTCCGATACGATTCTAACACGACGCAGTGTTGCCAATTTATGGTGAGAGTTTTTTTGTTTTTTTTGTTGGTTTTGTGAGGTGATTTTGTGTTGAAAATGCGTTTTTGAGTGATTGAATGTTTGTGAAAATGATGCTAATGCGTATAGATGCTGGCGTATACCAATGTTAGAAAATTTCAACATTAGCGCACACAGATACTGTTGTATACCGGACGTTAGCGCACAATGATTCTAGTGCTTAATTAGGGCGACCATATTTCTCAGAACCAAAATGGGACGTTCTGAAAAAAAAGCCAAACAATAAAAAATTAAATTGTTTATTATTCACGTCTTGTTCCCGGGACAATGTATAATAATATATATTAAGTCAATGAAAAAATTAATTGATAAAAGCTTTTTAAATAACAAATTTTCAGATGATTTCAATTGCAAAAATTACATGTCACATAACTAAAAATTACATTTTGTTAAATTTTAATTTGTGCTTTTGTTAAAACATATCCCCTATATATAATAAAGGATTTCTGTGTGTGTGTGTGTGTGTGTGTCGATGACGCTCGCGACTATTTATAGTATTGATTCTAATATGGTCTTTATGCGTATAAAGTTAACGTCTATAATATGATGCTTATTAACTACTGACTTTGCCTATATGTGCGTGTTCGTAACGGTGACAATAACAAATGAATTATTTTGATTTTATTAATTAAGTATTGAATATTCAAATCGGGTATGGGCATCGACTTCAAAATAAATACATACACATCCCGATGTTATTAACATCGGGCCTATTTACTAGTATTTAACATAATTATGTAGTCATTCAGTATCACTACTAGATAATAAACGTGCCCATTTTCTTTTGATTTTTGTGGCAAAAAATCACTTGCACATAATACAGTCCAATTTGTGATTTTTTTCCTTTTTTTAAAACCGTGTTAAAGTGAAAAAAATCAATGTAAAAAAAATAATCGAAACCGTGTAAAAAGAGAATTTAGTGTATAAGAACCGGAAAACGGGACAAATCAAACATTTTTAAGAAAACGACAAAAACGGGACAATCCCGGCGAAAACGGGACGTATGATCAGCTTACACATAATTAATTTTTAATACGAACTCTGTTTAGGGATGGTGATGACATGACTGTACACAGTGAAACCCCGTTTTTACGTGCTCGTGTAAGATTTTATGAAAATATTAGATTAAATTCGCGACTCTTGACAAGTCTTTGTTCGAACATATCAGTCACTCGACTATCATACTATTCAAATATTAATATAGCTTTTATGAAAATATTGATTTCAATATAGAAATGAGTCAATTTCGATAAAAGGATTCGTTAACCTTTTATCGTAACTTTTTTTAAATAATCGTTTTCGAAACAAAACGATGAGATATCAAACTCAAACGTTTTTGTATGCTTATTTACATTATCTAGAAAAATCAACATTTCAGAGTCCATAAAAAAATAGACAAAAAACAAAAGGATGGGTTATTAATGAATATTCTTGAGTTGACACTATCACGAAAAATCGTTTCACATCAATAAGAATATAAAAAAAGAACAAAGGGAAAAAAAAGAAGAATTTTAAAATTTTCACATATTATTCTCAAACGTATAAATTAGATTGAAATAAATAAATTACGAAACATTTCGTCTAAAAAAGTCTTCCAGTAGTTTAAAATAAAGTAAAATAAGTATTGGGGAGTGCTGGTTTTCACCATTATGTGAAGATAAATCCATCACAAATGTAGTTGTTTGACAGGACAATTATTGTCACTCATTATATATGCATTAAGGAAAAATGTCAGCTGGAAATCAGTGAAATTAGTAGATACAAAAATAGATTTGAGAAACTTCACGTATTCATAAAGCCCTTTTAAATTCTTGTGACCTTTTCTTAATGATTATTCATTATTCAGTGTGTCTCATGAATAATGTATTTACTTTTGAATATTTTGAGTAAAAGATTAAACAGATATATATTTAACAGAAGTTCTCAATACTCTTGAAACATAGATAAATCCAATTTTGACTTATTAAAAGTTAAATTAAAAAATTATACATGAATATTATTATGGTCTGAAATAAGGAGTTCAATTAAATACGACTTTCATTAGTACGAAAAATATTTATTTGAAAATATGAATATGTATGTGTATATATTTTTTCTATAATTATCAGTCTTAAAACTCTTTAAATCAGTACAAGAAGCATATTACATTACTTCATTTTTCAACGACTCCACTTTTACTTCGTTCAATTGAGTGTTAAATTCCCATGCACTCTTGTAAACTTCTAGCAAATTTTCGTCGCGACAATGGGCAATATTTTCTGAAAAAATATAACAAAATGAATAAATAGACCAAAAAATCAAATCAAATAAAATCAATCTAAATATTCTTACCACCGATAAAACATTTCAAATTTGTTTCGTTGGCAAACATATTGAAGATTTCCTCCACTTCGATCGCCAACTTGGTGGTCGACCAAGTTTTGAATAAAGGATGCGGAGGCTTGTCGAGTTTCGAAATAGCATGGAGTTGATTAGAAATAAGATACATCCCTGAAATTAAACGAAATTAGAAAGGAAAAAAAAAAAAATTTGAGTATTTTGAACATCCATAAACCCACCGTCGACCAAAATCTTCATCTCGCCCACTGACATAGATAATCTTGCAACAGTCGATTCGAGATTTATCGTTACTTCACTATATAAGTGATCCACGATATTGTTGCACAGAGGGATGCCGTCCCTTTGATGTTTATCCCAACTTTCGATAATGGAGATTAAACTCTTACCTAATTTGTAGCCATGAGATTCAGGTCCAAAAGAGTTGGAACCCGATGTCGAAACCCCAGCTGTAAAAATACAAGTGTATTTAAGGAATGTTTACTATTGTTATTATTGTAGTATTAGATTAAAAATATTGTATTCGATGAATGAATTGGGTGTTCTTTGAGGTTTTTATTTGATAAAAAAGTACCTGCTTCATTCGACATGTTTAAAGCTTGAAGAATATTACGAACTACACCTATCAGTCTAAACGAAAACGCCAGTCGAGCGTCAACTAATAATGTTGGCCGTAACGATCAGAATGTGCGCTATGATCGCGGAATGTATTGTTTTGAAAAATTATAAATACGTTCGATTCAAATTTAATTCCACCGAAAATATATATTTGAATGATGCGATAAAATATTTATTTAACCATTTGTACACTATATATACTTTGAAGCGCAATTTTGGGTTTTTTTTTTATGACGGATGATCAGATGTTTGCGCAAATGAGACTAGCGCACACCGACAGTAACATACGCGACATTTTTTAGAATTGACGATGGTTAAATGATTTAATTAGTGGATTTTTTTTCTTCGAAACAGATTTAGTGTGAACAATATGTAATGGTATTCTTGTCAATTCAATCAATGAAAAATATAGAGGGAAATATAAAAATAAAACGACATCGAACATTATCAATTTCATAGTTTATTGGTTGTAACAGTAGCCTTTCAGAAAAATTTCACGCTCAATATTGCATTCGTACAATGAACAAAAGCACCATTTTTCTTGTGACTTATTCATTTTGAGCATCAAAAATAAAAATATATAATGATTTATTTTTTTGTAAAACACAGAATAAGTACAAAAAATAATATACGATGATTCAAACAAAATGTGGCAGTTCTACTATAAAAATGATTTCAAAAAGTTTTCTTAAGATACATGGCAATACTATAGTAAAAATTAGATTGTAACTATTAAATACAATTGTTTCAAGCAGTTCTAAAGTTTAGCAATAATAAAATTCATCAAATTCAGAACAAATTTACTGCTATCAATCAAAAAGATACAAAATATATAATAATACTATATAAAACAAATAAAACATTCAGTTTTAATAATTAAAAATTTAGTATGAATGCAAAATAAAGGTATGCAGACATGTACATAACAATACAAAACCTTTTTCATCTAAATTATAGAAACACAAAAGAGCTTCTGAATTATTCAAATACAGTTTTGCGTATTGAAAAATGTATACGCAGAAATCAAATAATTTAAATACATTTTTTATTATAAATGAAACAATAAAATGTCTTTTGCAGTTACCTCAAACTGAGCAAATAAACCGTTGGTTAACTTTACAAAATATTTTTCAATAAATTCAACATTTATTAAATCGATTCAACTGTAAGCTCTCATGAACAAAACCAAATTGACACGATGATTACAAATATTAGAATTTCAGTTTAATGTAGCTTACTTTTTACATTAAATTTTATTGAAAAACTATCAATTGAACAATTAAAAGAAAAATTCAAAACATTTGCTCTTAAGAGATAATAATGACTTCTTATGAATAGCCACATTTCATGCGATTATAAGGCAGTGTTTTTTTTTAATTTCTTATAATAACAAACACAACCCAGTACACATGTTATGAACAGTGTACTATTGCACTTTCTCATATTGCTTATTCTTCCATGCCAATCATACACTGTTAACATTCTCGGGTAAACTATGCACACATTAATTAAAATACTCTGAAAGATGTGATAGAATCAGACAACTTGAAAGAGAAAAAAACTACAACTAATAGGAACGAAAAATCTTTTTGGCTAAGATATGCAGGTACATCATCACTGGTACGTAATTCGATTAGCCAATATCTATAATCAGAAATTAATCATATATGCATATATGATGAAGTTGTCTTTAAATATTCTATCATATCTATGAGAACGTTAGAACCGTCGCATCAAAGCACACAATTATATAATATATTTTAGAGATGGTGATACATATTGTTAAATCAGAACACAGTATTAAGACTGATGGTTAAGTTTTTCTCATGCGCCGCATTTTGAATAACCATGATACAAGTTTTTAGGAAAATGGCTTTAATGTATAAAGGCCGTTTCCAGATAATACGATGATAAATTAAATAATCGATGAATTTCAGAATGAAACTGAATTGAATATATTTAATGAAAAAGCCGTTACAACCCATTTTATTTAATAATTAAAAAAAAATATGACCAAACTATTATGTTCTACATCAATTTTAATAATTCAAAATATATCACTACATCTAAATGGGGTAAGCATTATTGGTAAAAATAATTCGTTTTATAATATTCACAATGAATATAATTGTGCGATTCAAAAATAAAATTATTTGGTTGTTGTAGAACTAAATTTTTTTCAGACACAGAGGTACTGCGATTGAATCCAGCGACCACACAAAACATGTACACAGCTCCGATAGAATTCATCATAATTCGTCAAAATTCCAAGCAACTTACTTTCAGTTAATGATATAATTATTGTCACAAAAGTACAAAACTGTGGCAATACTATAAAACAAATTAACATGATGATTATCTATATATATATTAATAGCAAATAGTCGAATAACTTATAGAAAATTGAGAATGTGATTATCATAATTCGATACTACGTGATACATGATCTATGAGAATATATGTAGAAATGACAGAAGCACAACATAAACGTATTACATTTCAACAAATGGCAAATAACATTGCCAAAATCCTTTCTATATCTAGACACTAGGGTGTTCATACATTATTAACAATATAAAGAAAAATAAAACAGGAATAAAATATTCACTTCAAAATCGTAACAAACAACTACAACTTAAACGCAGTTTTAGATAACAAGATGAAGAATGACTTGCATCGATGGCCCGAGTGAAACAGTCTTTTAGGCGATATAATTATGTCAATAATGAAATATAAATTTCATATTTCAGAAGTTCAAAAATATCACACAAAGGCCGTCACTTTGAACTACGAAAAGCTTTATGAACTATTTATTATTGGTTCCCTTAAAACTTTCAAATGTGTTCATTGTTACTTGTATCACTTAAATTCAACTAGATGAATCGTCATTAGCATCTTTATTATCGATAGTGAGTTCACGATTTTCAATAAGGCTGGAATTCGTCAATGTGTCTGGTGTCAATTCTTTTAGCTGCCTTTTTTCTATTTCAGCTTTGAAATGTTCTATATCTTGAGGGCTGAAATTGAAAAATTTCAACGTGAATTTTGATAATGTTAATGACAACAATAATTAAATATTAATCGTCTAATCTCACCTGATTTGTACAAAAAGTATACCATTTATAACATTTAACATGTCTAACACAGATCCCATCGACGGAGGTTGAATGTGAATAGGTGGAGCACAAGGAGCACGTCCTGTGTAAATATCATTCATTTTCTTCTGCAAAACTACAGCTTGATGAGTTAAATGACGTAGACAATCTGAAGATTCTCGTGTTTTCTCATGATTTTCTCCAAACTAAAATTCAAATAAAGACAATAATAACATTTAAATTATGTACAAAAAGTACATTTTGAAAATTTTTATAATAAATTACTTGTTGTTTATAAATGGAATATGTCTCTCTTTCATGTTGAAGAGCAGCTCTAAAATCTCCGAGGCAACTTAGAGTTCTAGCAAGTAAATGACGAGCAGCAGCTGTTTTCAACGAACGGGGACCATGACAAGTTGCTGTTAAAGCAGCAGCTCTTTCGAGAAACCGTAAAGACAATTCATACTCTCCAACAGCGTGCAATATTAAAGAAATATTGCTCTAAACATATGAAAAACATATTAGCGTCAAATAACACATTAAAATATTACGAAAAAAATATTTATATCCAAAACTCACATCCAACAGAGCAATTTCTGGATGATTCTCTCCACAGACCAACAGAGCCAAATACCTTGCTCTATATAGTAATTTTAAAGCGCTACTGACTTGACTATTCGCAAAACAATAAAGTGCTAAATGTGTCTAAAATCATAAAATTTAAATGTAAGAACTTTTAAAAGTATAAAAATGTTTTAAAAAAAAAAAACAAATCTTACATATTCAGTAATAGTGTAAGGATGATCTATTCCATTTACACGTTCCGACATTAAAACAGCCTTTTGTTGATACGCCATAGCTTCTCTATGTTCACCAGTGACATAACAAAGGCGAGCTACCATTCGTAAACATTGAGCAATTTCTGGATGCATCGGACCATAAACGTTGTTGAGAAGATTTAATGCTTCAGTGATCAATTCATGACCATCACGTACTTGACCAGCTTGAATTTTACTCTGGCCTGTAGTGTAAAAATTGTAAGCATCCGAAGCCTAAAAGAAATATATATATTTTAAATTGTGTTAACGTAAAAATAAAAAAAATATTTATAGACAATTTATGCATACTCTGGGATTTATATGTTTCACTACAGGGAATATATTCATAATGTCTGTAGTATTAAATATTACTTTATTTTTACTTTCAAAGTCATATTCTCTTAAGAGAATTTGCAGGCCAACTTTAACACAAAACGATCTGAAAATATGATAAATTAATAATTTATGACAAAATTTGAATTTCAATCGAAAAATTATTATCTCACCTCAAAAGAGATATTTTTTGAAAGCCATACATCTCAACAGTAGAATCGATACCGTCAGTTGGTAGGGTCCAGCCCCAGTAAGACTAGAAGATTTATTGTTATTAGGTTTTCATAATTATAAAATAAATTTTATATTCAGGAAAATTACCTTAAGTTCCTGCTTAATTTGCTGCCATAAAATTTTCGGTGTTAGAGTTGTCCAATCACCATTGTCATTGTTATTATTTCCAGATGGGCGTACTCTTTTCTTTCCTTTCTTCTTACTATTACGAGAGTGCAATTCTTCAGAAATTGAAGGCAAAGGCACGGTAGCACCACATAACAAACAATTTAAAAAGTGCGATATGCCTTGAGACATAGACATAAGATCACAGCCCTAAAATCAAAATATTTGTAAGTAAATCACACGTATTCATTATAGTTAAAATTATTGAATAAATATGAAATAAAATTTTACTTGGATATAAGTAGTAAAAATATGCTTTGCGGCACGTAAAATTATTTCTGATGTAGCAATAGTGTGAAGATATGATAATGATTTCACTTGTGATAATAGATCACAAACTCTACCAAGGTAACGTATATTGATTCCTCGTGTGTGTAAAGCATCAGCAAGTGTACTCCCATCCATAGGTGCCGATGAATGATCCAAACAATCTCTTATCTACAATTAAATTGAAATAAAATATCAAATTGAAACAAAATAATAATGTTAAGATATGTAAAAAAACTTACAAAATTAGGAATTTGTGTGGTAACTAGGAAAGATGCAGCTTCCTTCACGAGGTGTCTTTGTTTTTCTAATTCTTCATCTGAACATGCATGCTTTATTCCTTCAGAGAAAACATCTGGATTAAAGCGGATATCAAATTCGGCATCTTTTAGAGAACCTACAGAACGAGCAGCTGCCCTGACTATATCACGAGTGCTTTCTGCCGCTAGAGTGAAAAAATGTCAAATTTAAATTCATAAATATGCATATTTATGCAATTAAAAAAAAATTGAAGAAAACACTCACTTTCTTGTTTGTCTCCATTTGACATTGAATCAGTAATACTTTCAACAATTTTTTTAGCTTCATCAGTATCTACTGAATCATTTTCACCTAACGTAACATTTAAATCATTCGATTTCTTTAAACTATTTTCATCAAAATCTTTCGTATCTCCATTGACTAGAATTTCTTTCTGGTTTATGGTTGTGTCAATCAAATCCAATTCATTTTGAGTTTCATTGTTGCTTTGATCTTCATTTTTGTCATTGACATGATTATCTACAATTTCCTTTTTAGCATTATCTTTCTTAGATTTTTTTTCATTCTTTGTTGTTTTGACATCGACCTTTTCTGTTTTGGAATTATCTAAATCTTCTTTTGTATTGGATATTTTAACTTCATCTTCACATTTTTCTTTAATTTCTAACAATTCTTTTCCTTTTTGTTTTTTAATCCCGAGTTGTTGTAAATGAAAAGCTGCATAACGTATGAACATTAAATATCGTGCTCTGAAAATAAAGAAAAAATATTATTGCCATCAACGATACAAATTTAAAAAACGGAAATAGAAAAAAATAAATTAAATCAAATTGACTTACTCAACAAAACTATCGACTAGTTCTTGACGCAGACAACAAAGTTTATGTTTATGTTCGATAGGAAAACCTAAAGCTTTAACTTCATCTGGTAACTCTACACCTTCCACTAAGAAACAAAAAAAAAATATTCTATTGAAATATTCAAATTAAATGCATAAATTTTATCAGTTTTGTCTCACATTTCAAAAAGTTCACATCTGGCGGGAAAGTTCTCAAAAGATCAAGAATATAATGTCTACCATCGTTTCCAACAATACCTTTACATTCAACACTAGAACACAATTCAACAGATTCACCTTTGGCACTTATAACAGAGTGTGGTAATATTTTCAATTGGAGACCAGCCTTGCTTAGCTATTAATAAAAAAGGTGCATTTTGAAAATTTACAAGTTATCAAAAATGCATAAAAAGTGTTATGGAAAAAAATTTACCAATTCCATATATTTCGGGTGGGTCAATACTGTTTTTCCAAAATCTATGCTACCATAGATAACACTTTGTTCCTGTTCTTTTTCTAATATTCCTGGAATTATTGATTGTGCTGTTACTCTATAACCTCTATAATCGATCACAACAGTTCCAAGAGTATATAATCCTTCTAAATCAACGGCACTGTACACCCGTACTCCTTGAAGATCGTTTCTCTGTAATTAAATATGAAAATTAATATTCAGAATTGAAAAGCGTTAATTCAAAAGTGTGAAATACATACAGGTGCAACAAAAGCAGCAGCATCACCTCCAAGCTCTTTATAATGATCTCGAACATCAAATCCAAGTGAAAAAAATATATTATTCCAGATAAACATTTGCATTTTAGCTTCTTCTCCTGGATTGATGGCCATAACATTACCGTCGACTACCGCCATGGCTCCACGAGTAGCAGCTCCTACAAAATCACTATGAACCTAGAAATAAAATTGAATTTTAGTATTTTCAGGAGTGAAATGTGATATTTACAATCAAATTTTATTTGAAAAATTACCTTAAATATGGCACGTTCTCTCAGCAAGCGTTCTGGAAGATTTTTCCTAGATAATTCTCTTGTCGTTTGCAACTCTTCATTCCAATCTCTAGTTTGACCTGGTATATGTTCTTCATATCCAAGTTTTGATGAAAATGCTGAAAAAATATTGTGTTGAAAAAATGGAATACAAAATTTCTATTTGTAAAGAAATATTAATTCAGCTTACTGTCTTCAGCTCTGATAGCATCAATTGTATGCTCAATATTAGGTGCAGCCCATGAATAAACTTGATAAGGAGTGTTGACTCTTTCAAATGGATGTTTCTGAGTTCTGCGGCGCTGAATAGTACTAAATGATCGTTTGAAAGCTGGAGATATGCTCGATAATAAATCTATTAATGAATGACTTAAATGCGAAGGAGAAGCTGCTCTTGGATTAAAAGATTCCTCTGTTGATCTATAAGTTCATACGTACATATTTGAATTTGTGTGCTGGATAAAATTAACTCAGAATTATTCAAACAATACTCACTGATTTAGGTAAAAACCTCGTGCACAAGCAGTAATATGAAAATGTCTATCTTCCATTGTGACCACATGTAAATATAAAAGATCTCCATTCATTTTTCTAGGACCTGGTGGTGGATTCCAACCAGATGTTGTCAGTACCTAATTTATAGCAAAATAAATTGTATAAATGTCACGAAACATAAAAACAATACATTGAACAAAATCAAATAATTGAAAAAATACCTTTATACATTGAGGTCCCTTGCTCTCTTTTGTTACAGGATGAAGAGGAAGTAAAGGTCGTTCTTTACTACCTGGCATTATATAATCAGGTGGAGTGCAATCGACACTTTCTGGACGGGTCTTCTTTTTTTCTAAAATAAAAAGACAAATATGAAATTTTTGAAATATTATATAACAATTTATACACTATTTATTGAAAAAAAAACCATACCTAAAATATCACCTTGTGTTATTATATTCAAAAATGCTAAAGAATTACACTCAGTGCCTGTGTAAGCATCAGATGAATCTAATGATTTAAGCAAGTCTCGTACATGTCTTACATGAATACGAGCTTCCCTCATAGTATAAGGTTCTTCTACAACCTATAATTTCAATTAATAATATGAAAAAAACTCAGAAGATAAAAAATGACATTTTTTACATAAAAAATAATAACACTAACTTTAATAACAGATCCTTCTTTGAGGCCTTCAATATTTTTCAATTCGGCAAAATTATCTAAAGTAGCACCATCTAATTGCAAAGAAAAGCATGTACGATGACATGTGTCTTCACGATCCATGAGAATTTGATGAATTTCCTGGACAAGTTCCATACTCGAAACTTGTATATCAAAAGACTGAGTGCCTGGACTAACTATTTTAACAGTAAATCCAACATCTTGTATGAACACAACCTCCTGATCCCCCTTCTTCTCTTCATTTTCTTCTTCCGCTGTAGTATCCCCATTTGTCATGGAAGAAGTTTCTACAACACTTACAGTATTTTCTACAGACGTAGAAACCCTACTTTCAGTTTCAGAATCATCAGAGCATTGAGACCCTTTAGGCGTCATAATTATTTCAATTTTTGATACACTATCGTTTACAGTAGGCTCAGTGGAAGGAACAACCGGTGTCACCTCTGATTGGTAAAAACAAAATTATAAGTTTTTAAAAATACATTTTAAATCAATTAAATGAGAAAAAAAATACCATTTGTGGTTTTAGGAGGACTTGGCGTTTTAGCAGCAGCTGCAGCGTACGAAGGAGCTGAATTCTTTTGCTTGCCTTTCTTGACTTGTACAATTTCATCTTCCGAATCATTAATATCACCATTTTTTTCTACCGAATTGTGATTATGTAGACCGTTTTGCTTGGCTACCGGCGACGGCAATATTTTTCCATTTTTTTGTGTTTCTTTCTCTTGACTATTATTATGGCCATTCAACAATGGCACGGGAGTAGTTTTGGACGACGCAATGGAAGCATCCGATTTGATTTTCCCATTTTTATTTACATTGTTTCCACCTGCAGTTCGAGCGTTGTTTCCTTTCTGTTTCTTCACTGTGAAACAAATATAGATGTTTATGAATGAAAATTCTAAGACAACAAACACACCGAAGACAAAAAACAAACAAATGTCGACACTGATCTGGGACGATCCGCACGATTAATCAGTAAAGTAAAGAATGAACGATCGAATAGTTTGGCACTGGTTCAAATGCAGCAGTTAAGTTCTGATCAATGATTAATTTTAAGATGACTTTATTGAGTGAAAAAAAAATGAATGAACGCTAATGTCAATAAAAAATGTTGGAATGCTGTACGATTGCTGCAGCAGTCTGTCATTTGCTATCGTATACTGACTTTTTTTATGAAATACGCATGGTGGGAAATATTCAAGGTAAAAGAATATTTCCCATTCCCATAAAAATATGATACTCCTTATCGAGCGTGTTAGAAGACAGACTTCAAACGATAAGATACTGCTTGACAAGGTAAATAAACGGTTCAAGGCATCTCACTGTAAGGACAGATAACAAATCAAATAAAAAAACTTACAAAACACTCAAATTCTCTCTACGCTACAGCACGGTTAAATCATTATACAATGCACAAGATAATACAACACACAACCATAGACGAAGATCGTTATTTTTACCGATAATATTCATTATTAAATATTTATTCAATTACTTCAAACAACGATTCGACCGAACGGTCAAACAACCAAATTGATACCAAAGACAAAGTCTCGTAATTCAATTGTCGAAGAGCCGTTGTACACGTGGTCTTACGAGGCCCGATTCGATATTTGACTGGAAGGATTCCCGGCAAAAGCACCGATGATTAGCAATTCAAATACGTGGCAAAACTGTTGAAAATCAGCGTCTAAGGGCGAACCGTGGTATTGATCGTGGAGGGCATATCGCCCCTCACTGCAGTGCAAGGAATCAGGAAAACTCACTACGTAAGTGTTAGTATAGGAAAATGGTCAAAATATGCTGAACTAACATATTGTAAGAGACGCTGGATGAATATTAAATTTCCAGATTAAAACGGTTCGATTGAATTATGTTTAATTGATATATTAACTCGGCTTCGTTATGCGGAAGAGAAAACCAGATCGAATGACATTACTCGATTCGAATATTAAAAAATCTAACTACGTTATTTTGTGTTATATAAAATAAACGAAAAATCAATATAAATCGAAATTGATAATAAAATTTTATAAGAGGATGATGCACTCTTTGTCGTCTTGGCATTACGAACCCGATTAATTAAAATTTAACGATCGATACATAAAAAAGAGATGAAGAGTTATTTGAAGTATTGGATCGATCAGATTTCGAAACAAACATTAGTACCGATTTGTAAAATTGATCATAAATTCGATACGAGGCGTATACACAAAGTATAAACAAACAAAACGAATTGTCGCTGTCAGATAAAATAATCCCCGACACTCGAGATTACGTATGGATACAATCGGAATATTTTGCAACCGATCCAATTGAAAAAAAAGCCCGCGAAAACGCCGAAAATTATAACAGTAGGAAGTTAGTTGCGAGCCGCGAAAATCGATGCACTTTCGCCGACTGCATGCAACATATATAAATGCGCAATGATGCATTCGTGTGCAATGCCGTCTAGGTAAATTGTTTGAATTGTCTTCGAAGTATTTTTCTACATCGAAGAAATAAATAATTCCGAGGTATTGGCCGGGGGGGTTGTATCACGCAAAGGGCAGCCGGTTAGAAATTATAATATTATCGACGTGGGGTCGGATTTTACGACAGTGAAAAAGAGGGAAAGTATCGTGCAATAATTTAAACTGGGAGCGCAATAAAGTTGCCAGAAATCCTAAGGTGCGGTGTGTGGGAATCGATGGCGGCAACTTTCTTATATGTGTGTTTGCTCTCGTGTCGTCAAGTGTGAAGGAAATTAGATATATTTGACGAAACGAACAATCATCGGCAGGAACTGTGATAAATGCTCGTGTAAATATACGGAAAAGTGAAATTTGTGTGCTTGTAATGGAATCGGATGCATTAGCGTGTGTGATGTAATCGACTGCAACTTCCTTGTCCCCCAAACACATAAATTTTCGTTAAATTTAATCAAAATAAGTTAGTTTGCTCTGAGTTTTATGTTTCGTTGTCTAATTGCGAGTTTGTAAATTACATTCTGGGAAAACCTTGGTTATGAAGAATAAATTTTTTGTTTACGAAATTCAAAACTGGTTTTAAAAGCGAATTTAAATATGCATTTTAATATGATAGTTTTGAGTCGATAAAAAAATAATCGATTGAAGCCGAGAGAAACATGCACCGAGTGCACGTCAAGATTTAAATATTCTGATTATATTAAATGTTTAAGAAAATATATTGTAGCTGGGTTATGATGATGACAGTAAGTGCAAGAATTTTTTTAACTCCTTGAAATAATCTATTAATACAAATAGAATGTATTATTATATTTGCCATTTGACTTTTATGTGAGTATAAAATATATAAGCTTATGTATATATACTTTGATAATTATCGTTGAATATTTATGATTTCACGTTAACTTGTAAGTTATATTTGATTTCAAAACGAGGAAAACGAATCCTGTCGAAATAAAATAAATAATTATTATTTATTTTCCTTGATAACCAATTAACAATTTATGACTTTTAATTAATAAACATTATTTGATTATTATTTCAAATAATATATTTTCATAACTTTTCATCGATTACGTAGAACGAACACGAGTTTCAGAGCTAAAATTAAAAAAAAAAATAAAAATACGATAAATAACTTTGGTTTCCGAATGATGTTAGAAAGAGGTCAATATTTTAATTGAAATAATTTTCATGCGCCACTGAAATAAGATAATGGTTTCATTGTACGAACATTCTTTGAATACGTAAAAAATTAAAAATAAGTAAAAAAAAAATCACGAAACGACACTGGCACTAATCCAACTCTGCAATATCTTCCTCCTTTCCATTACAAACTGGAAGGAACAGCGAAAATCGAAAACTATTCTAAGCAGACGAAATGTATCAAGCACAATCGCATCTTCCGAATCAAAATCACAAACGAATAAAAGAACCCGAAAATCTTCATATACACCAATATCAACCCCAACCGTTTAATATAACCTCATCTTTCGTAAAATAATACAAATTAACCACTTTAAACCTTCATACGCCCACAGAATCGAATTCAATTGAACATCCCCAACCCCGAAGATAACCATCACAAAGACGACGTCCCGACGAAGACCCAACAACTCTAACAAAACCAGGATTAGGAACACTCCACGTCCAGATCCTTACGAAAGCTCGCATCCTCAATCGAATTACAGAACGGATATAATGGGATTAGCTGGCGCCGATCGAACTTTGCATTTCGCACGTCACACCAGCACGTTTGCGTCATCTTCGATCGGAGACAAGGTCGGGAGACTGAAAAAGCCACCGAAGAATTTCAGGAATCGGACATTTTCAGGAAGGGCTCAACTCCGGCAGGATGGTGCAAATGGAGAGTTCGGTTTCGGCGAAGTTTTCAATACCGAGATATCGTATTGCGGAATATGCGGAACATTGTATGACGCAACAGTGTGTAATCAAATTTTTTAATAAAACGCCGTTTTCGTACTCAATTTCGGAAGAGTAAAAAAATATAATCCAATTTTTTTGAATTGATACAGGTTTTTTTAATATAAATTAGCACTTTTTATTTCAAATAAGCAATTTTTCATTTCAAATTAACACTTCCAATCCAAATTTGAAATGAAAAATTGTTAATTTGAAATGAAAAATTTCTAATTCAATTCAAATCAAATTTTAACCCTTTGCACTCGTATGTCCCCACTGGGTCACCAAAATTTTAAGCTCGAATATTTTCTATGTACTATATTTCATTGATTTTTATTGCTATTTATCTTATTATATATATATATCATGCAGATATAATTTTCCCCATAATAAATGTTAAAATTTAAAATTTAATATATTTATTAAAAAAATTAAATTAAATGATTAAATTTTTAATATATATTTGACTTCAAAACACAACTATGTTAACGGTAATTTCACACTCTTACAAATAAATTTTCGAAAACTGTTCACCTGTAATGTTTTTACAGCTTTTCAAAATATCATGTTTAAAATTCATATACTCAGACTATAACTTTTATAAAACACAAATTAAAAACATTTTACGGCTGTATTTCTATAAAAATACTAAAATAGAGTCTTGTGCAAGTTGTGTAAGTTTTTTGTTGAACAAAAATCTGATAAAAATACGATTTATTTCCATTTTAAGTTTTCAGTATGGATCCTGAAAAATGCATGAAATTAATTACGAATGGAAAGGGTTAATTGGAAAAGTATTAATTTAAAATGAAAAATTGTTGATTTGAAATGAAAAATTGTTAATTTGAAATGAAAAATTGTTAAATTTGAAATGAAAAGGTGCTAATTTGGATTGAAAAAATGTTACTTTGAAATGAAAAATTGCTAATTTGAAATAAAAAATTGCTAATTTGAAATAAAAAATTGCTAATTTGAAATGAAAAAGTGCTGATTTGGAGTAAAAAACCAGTACACACCCGTAAAATGTGAATGACTTAATTAAAAATATCACAAAGAAAGCGTGAAAAATGCAAGATTTTAATCAGAAAATTTTACGTTTACAAATGGCCCAAGTTCAAACTGTGACGCTCAGATTTTTAAAAATACACGAAATGCAAAATCGAATCAAAAAATTATTGTTCCGCACGCGATTGCGCAACGCGATCGGCTGAGAATATCGTGCAATTGTTGCGTCGGTGTTGCGATATGTGTGCGAGAATTTTCCACCTTCGGGATCGAGAATTTTATTGCACTTGTGCAATTTATTACGCACAGTGCGTACGTGAGTGCTTTCAATGAGGCGGCAGTACTTTTTAGTATCGGAGCTATCGAATTGCGCGAATAATTCGGTCGTTCGATGCCGAAATGCGGTATTTGAGTTTAATCTGTTGTTCGACAGTGTTGTGTGCAAAATGTTGTTTGCTTATTTTTATGCGTTGAAAGTAAAATCGCGCTCGGTTATATATTACGTTTTGTTTATTTTCATTCAAATTTCTGTGATATATTGCTTTTCAAACTTTGCATATCGATTTTCTATATGAAAAGAGTGTGGAAAATGTGGTGTATATTTACCCTTTGATAACAATTCATTTTTTTTTTTAATATGATACACTGAAGATTCATACTTTGATTTTATTCAAATTTTTCTTTTCACATCGAACTAATTGCTTGATTCTTCGTTAATTCCAAACAAAATTATTTTGCGACAAAATTTTCAATTTAACGATTCAATCATTTTACCACATAAATTAGAGCGCTCAAAAAATATTTCTTTTAACACTGCATAACGACAATTTCGTTCACAAAACAAAACACCCCTAACAAATCATCAGCCAATCTTTCTACACATTTCCAATACACCATGGAAATCGCTTAACCCGCCTGCTCCAAATCACGAACACTACCTCATTTCGAAACCCAACAACCAGCCCAGAAGAAGCACCGGACTCGGCACACTTCGCACATACACACCAACCAAACTCAACAACGAAACAAAAGCAACAAATACAGCCGCCGAAGCGAAAACAATATAAGGGCTATCCGTCGTTTTCAGCGCGATTTCAGTTGAATGAACTTTGGACGAGTGACAAATGAGTTCCGCAACAAACCGAACGGACTATGCTCTTTTTCCCCGTCTATTTCTAAGCTGGAACAAGAAGACGCGTCTTTCAACGGTCTAAATTTAAAATGGCATTCCAGCATCGCCAGACCGTCGTGGCGCAAGACAATCCGATGGTGTTGCCGCTTCTCCATGGTGTTGCTGCTTCTCCATGGTGTTGCAGTGGCGTATCCAAGGTGGGACGTTGAGGTGTCGGATGCTCTTTTCGGACTTTTGAACGATGAATCGAAGTTCAAATGTGTCGTTGCATCATAAATTTATCGTCGTCATAATAAATCATACTCTCTTGTTATTAGATTTGAAAAAAAAAAAATATGATGTGAAATTACCGAGTAAAAAAAAAGTATGGTGACCATATAAAAATTGTATAAAGGTTCTATCAGTATATTTGGAAGGAATTTTCATCCAAATATACTTCATAAAAAATGTGGAAAAAATTTTTCATTTGAAATTATGAAAAAATATCGATTTTTTATTTATTTAATAACTATAATTGTATACTGGCCTCCACCTAATCTTACCATTGTGGCGTAATATGGTTATTTTTCGTTGAATCGTATAAAAAGAGGATTGGGCATAATTTTCACGTCCAAAATTATTAGTATTGGATCCACCACTGCTTCGTATTATTATGCAACGTTTGTAATAGATCGTCTGCACAATTGACCAGAGAACATAACCTTTGTTCGAAAAGTATGAATACAAAATGTCCACGAGTAAACTACTCGTAGGTGTCGAAACGAACGTGTTAAGAACAATAAGTGATTTTCAGTTGTTGTTAAATACAAATTTGGTAACCGTTCGAATAAAATGTCCGGAACAATACAATAAAAACGATATTACATAAAGATGTTAATCCAAAGAAGCATGCTACTTTGATAGTTCGCAATGAAGTGGCACTAAATGAGCGACACGATCGCTTTGATGCACGTCTGATTGAATTATTTCTTGTCGACTGTCACATGTTGACTCGTTACAGCCGGTCCATATCACAAAATAATACTTTCGACATCTAAATATGTTTTTTTTTTAAGCTGCGAATATATTGAATTTCAAGGAACCGCACAAAAGTAGAAGTCGAAGTTATTTCTTGAAAATATTCTTAAGTGAACCACGAAAACAAACATAAATTATCCGAATATTCAATCATCTCAACCGAACGGATTTACGATTCGGACCTTGCAATGAACGAAAATCAAATTAGACACAATTAAAAAATAATCCGTCTTTAATCTTAATTAATCTCCAAGGCAACAGAAAACGTTTCTTTCCATCTTCAGCAAAAAAAAAAATTGAAAATCCGAACCCATCGAGCACGAAAAATTATTTCCGACCGTTCTCCCCAAAGAGAAAACTAAATAGGCTTTTCCACTGACGTCTCCGAAGAGCATAATCTCCTTCAGAATAGCCGAAGAATGTAGCAGTCGCTCTTTAGCTGGTAACGAGCACCTCACTTCCGACCGGAGACGCATTTAGAACCGTCTGCATCATCAGCGAGTGGCAATGGCAGGAGTCCGAAGCCGGCGATCTTCAGACTTTGTCTTGTCGCAAGTCCGAAGGAAGTTAACTATTCCGAGTCCTTCTCGAGGTAGCAAAGAGACCGTCCACTTTTGAAAAGTAGTCGAATGTTCGGAGATTTATTTATAAGCGAGAACAAGGACGCTCGAGTTCGGAATTGTCGTGTTTTTTTTTTCGCTTTTTTAAAGAAAGATAAGCTTATGTAATTAAAACGGTATCCAGACTATTTTTCTAATATTATTTTCGCTTCTATTTTGCGCAAAAATAAAAACATCGGAATCGCTTTACGTAACTCGAATGTTCACTGAAAGACGAGCATTTGAAATTTAAATGGCATACACTTTTCAGACGAAATGGAGATTTCGCAAACGGACTGTTGCGTTTCGTAAAAACCGCTTCTTACATGTTGTTACTTTGATTTTTTTTACTGTCGATGAGAAAAAAAACGCAATCGAAGCTGACAAGTTATATTATCTAAAGTACCGTTGGTCGACAACTAGACGGGAATATTCAAATCATAGAGCGGCTTTGGAGATAGTGTAAACGTTTTGAAATCTATTTTGAAGCCGAAGTAAATATTTTTCGTGTACGACGTAAATGCGTAGTGAAAAAAGAGACGAGCTGATTTCGATTCGACGTCACGTTAACGACGTCACGAGTTTGTTATATTTTTCAGATGTCTAAAATTAAATATTTTTCAAATGGGAAATGTATTAAACATTCAAGCGTTTCGTGCACTAGTCTATTTATAAAAACGGAATATTCCGGGGACCGCGCTTAGAAACATACTTTTTTTGTCACATAATCATTCTACTTATTTCTAAACGGATTTCCGTCAATTCAAACACGTCACATTTCTTACGTAAAATTTAAATTTTCACTTCCCGATACAAACTTTTTTTTTTTCTAATGAAATTCAATTATCCAAATGTATTGTATCGGAAAAGCCCCGTATCGTATATCAGATTACAGAACGACAAGCCTAACGTTTTCACCTCGACTCATTAACCAAAGTAATCGTTCGATTCGTCAATTAATACGACCTTTAGAACCACTACGTTCTGCGCACTGCAAAATTACACGCTAGCGAAAACAAGTGGGTCGCTGCAAAGAAGATAACAGACGACCTATACATGAACCATCGAAAGACTCAAAAAAATCGGATCGACAAAAAGCAGAACGGGTCCAAAAAAGTATAGATCGAAGATAATTAAAAAGATCGAGTGGGTCGTTGCACCCGACTTGTCCACGAATCAAAATTGTCATGCTAATGAACGGAACGTGTTCCAAGTGAGAGCAACGAATTGCCGAAGAGGACGGTGTCCTTTAATATTGTATGATAGCCGTATGATATTTCTGTGTGAAAAATGTCGGATGGATGGTGGGGAAAATTGAGGAGTTATCGGTTTTGTGGAGTTGTTTGCGGTGGTATGAATCTCGTCTTTTGTGTTTGTTCAGATGTAAGAGTAAAGAAATAGTGTGTGAGTGCGGTGAGGATCTGTTTAGGTCCTTTTTTTTGGATAAGGTTTATTTAACAGGCAAGGAACACAGTCAAATTAAGTTACCTGTGGGAATATCAAAACCTATTGTTATTCGTGTTCCGAGCGAGGAGATTTGGATTTTTTTTTTGTAATTCAACTTAATCAATAAGTTTAATAAAAAAAAGTTTGATTGAATTGCTAATTTTATTTCAAGAATTTTTCATAAGCTAAAAATATTAAAGACAAAATTTTTAAAATTATCTTTGATTCGATAGCAATTATATGATAGGCGGAAAAAATCAACATCCATTTAACTACCGTTACTTGAAGCCGACTACACAAGGCAACATTTCGATATCCGCATAGTAACACGAATTACAACACACGTTGTACGAATCAAATTAGAAAAATAAAATATTCACGATTTCAAAGACAAATATTAAAACATAAACCGTTTTAGCGATGTTCGATCAGTACATAAACACATTCAAAAACCGTAAAAGAGATTTCATCAAAGGAACTCATCAACGTCAAGCGAGGAAAATTAAGGACCGTAAACATAAGTAGAAGGAACAAAATAACACAAGTTGAAAATGAGCGCGACGATGCTAATTACCCTGGAAAGTAATAAAAACAAATTGAATATAACTCAAAAGATACGACTGTTTGAGATGCTCAAAACTTCCAGAGAACACACAATGGTTAAATTAAAAATATGAACTGCACAAACAATGTCGCATTATCTAACTCGGTCTGATTAAAATGCAATTGTGCAAAGCACGTTGACGTTGTAACATTCAACTCGTTATCTAAATTATTACTTAACCGATACAATTTAAAACAGTACAGTTGTCTGTATTATCGGTTCGAAGTGCGAAAAAATTAATTTTTCCCATACTTGAAAACCATTAACATACAATTAAGATAAAATTCCGCTACTCGAACGATCGGTGACTTCGAAAAAGCATATATTATGATTTGTGGCAGTGCAATTTTTTTGTGTCCGGTTTTGCCCGGTGTTTTGTGGTTACCACTTTTTCATAGCAACAACTGAAACTAAAATAGCAACTGAAAAGATAGGAAGGAGAGAGGAGAAGGAGGACCGACTCAAGCGCGTGTTCAACACATACTGTTGTACTTGACCAATTGTAATTATTGTCACAATCAATCGCGACGTCGGCACATTATATTATAATTTGTATGGCGATCGACAGATAGGGCTTGAAATCTGAACCATTTTTGAAATCGTTTCATTAACGAAAGATTTAACTATCATTTTTGGTCAAATTTCAACTCCCATTTTTTGGTCAAATGGTTAAATATCAAATTTGAGACAATCGAGTCGATGTTAAAAACGGAATCATACTCTAGCCATACCCGCAGCTTGAACCATCATTACGATTGATAATCCCCGCAACATACCGCTGCACCACGGGCTGGCCGTGGCGGTGATAATTGTTTACGAATGCATCCAAAGAAGTTTTCATGTCTTTTCAATTATGTCCAATTCACACGTGTCGTGTTGTTTGCGCACGCACATCACGAGGACGAAAATTTTGAACGTGGACGAAGCCTCTCACTAAATACCTCATGTCACTCTCGACTGTTATGTGAAACACGCACATGTAGTCATAAATTTTACGACAAATTGAGTTTTAATCAAATATATTCAGTTTTATGTGTTGTCGGTTCGAGGATGATTAAACCTTTTGTTACATGTGCGTTACAGTTATATATATTAAAGGATTGAACTTCACGATTGTGAGCGTTTAATACTGTGCGAATCGAATGTGGAATGTTACATATTAAATTTAATACATGTATCAGATATGGGATACGAGTACAATGTGACAAAGGAAACTAAGGTATCAACACAAACGAATATTTCAATAGATTAACTTCGTATTAAATATAACAAATGATCAAAATCGCATATTCATATTGTTTCACATAGAAATACAACAAATGGCAACATTTTAGAAACTCCATTGTTCGGAGAAGTAATGAACGGCAACAGCAGGTTGCAGAAGCACAACGATGACAATCTCATATTAAAAAAAAAAATACGCAATTTACTTAGCCTACATTTTCAGGAATTTCATCGTACATAGCGTTTTATCGCGTTAATTTATCACGACAGTACATCACACGCGAAGAGTTTCAACGCAGGCCATCTTCATACCATAAAACGTTCGGTTAAACAAAGCAAGAGTCGATTACGAAAAATCGTATCAGTAAAACCTGGTCAACTCGACTAAACGTTTGTCAATTGTTAACATTGTTGTTTCCAACCAGAATTCTCCGAAGAATTACCCTTTGATTAATGCGGAAAACCGACATGCTTTGTATACTGCAAGTTAAATTTTTTCATTGGATCTGCTGTGATTGTCCTCGGTCGCATTTTTTACTAGTGCATGATCATTATAATGATGACTATGTGATCGCGTATGGCCCGAAACGAGTCATCGGTATTTAATATGTTGGCTTACGTATGCTCAAATAACCTGTTTGTATTCAGATATCGATCAAAAGAAACGTTTGAGAACACAGATCAGTTTGGTATTAAATATTAATAAAAAAAAGACAAGAGTGTATTCGTCGGAATGAAATTCGGGATTTGTACGAATGGAGTTTTCGTTGTTGGGAATATTAGGTCGTATCGATTGTGAGAGGGTGGCTCGACAATCTGGCAAATAACTGACTGTTATGGCATTATATGAAACTAACGTATACAAACATTATGATAAAATCGTAATTAACAACTTTCTAAAGAATTCATAATGTAATAAAAATGAAAATTTCCATCAAAGTAAAATTTTGAATAAATTCACGCGAAATTAATAAAAATATATATTTATATTTGTAAAGTGTAGAATATTCGCTCGATAAAATAATGAAATGAAAAAAAAATACCATGCACGAAAAACATCCGAATGTGCAATAAAAGGGGAAAAGCGTGCCCGGAATTCGTTTTTCTACATTTTCCTTCCGCCCCATGTCGAAATGTACCAAATAATCCCGAACAATCGATACTATGCCGTAGTTACCGATGTGGCTTGCACGCGACATTCAATTAAAAGTGACATATGAAAATTGAAGGGACCTGCATGATTTATCGGCAACGAAAAGGAGAAACCAATACGAGTCGGCAAACATGAAACGCCAACCGACGAAAAAGTTAATATATTCCCAATGGATGGAAAATTGCAATAAGCCATAATGACCGAGCGAAAATAGCAGGAAAATTAAAAAAAAAAAACGGATTATTCGGACTTTGATCGCGAATTTAACAATACATACGATTTTTAAATGATTAAACCGATTACAACATCTACAACAGTTAACACGATTCCGAACGCGTATCGTTCAGCGAAATCTGCCCCGAATTTCTAAAACCGACATAACGTCAATCAACCAATTTCTGTCGACAATAATCGGAAACAGAACAACAACGACAAAAGAATACGAATGCGTTTTCATTGTGGAAACGACCTTACCTCAGTCGGAATACGCTTAAACGGTTCAAAATAACAATAACCGTTATCGACATGTCAAATATCTCCTGAATACGTTATGGATTCTAAAATCGTGGTTTATACAACAGGCGAAAGACTGGCGCGATACAAAGTGCGTCACATGAGAGATTGATGTCTTTAAACTTTGACACTTTATCGAGAACGCGACCGATAGTTTGGCTTTGGCGACGGGTAAAGTGTTCGATTAATATCCTTCGATCGTGAAATGTAGAGTTTATTCGAATAACTGTGCCCTGGATGTTCATACATGTCCTGAACGAATAAAATTATTATTATGATCCGCAAATAGCTGAAATATGATTCTTTTCACGATAAGCGTACCGAAGGTTTGAATCCGAGCTTATCACTTAACGGTCACAAATCAAAAATGCGCGACAAATATGTAATGTTATCGAATCGAAACACAATCTCGAAAATAAACTGACAAAATTTAACTTTTGATAAGGCCAACATTCGAGATTTGTTGACATGCCTGTTTCGCTGTTTTTCTGTAATAAATTTCGAAAAGTTATTACTTCAATTGCACAATCTCGAAAACTATAACAGCGGAACTAAACAACAATCACCGATAAACGATGTTTATTTAACCCTTTGCGAGTGGAGCAACTGCTCGACGATAATTTGAATGTATTCTAAAATAAACGCCCTATTTTCTCATATTTATCGAAATTCACAATTATTGGATACGCAATATTATTGAATGGTGTTTTCGTACCGAAGAAAAGGAAAGTGTACGCATGTGGATGGCGAAAATAAAAGTAGACCGTTTTATTCGGAAAACTCTTCGGGATAGAGTTAATTTCACGGTACGATACTCGGCTAAAGGGAACGAAGGTTTATCTTCGCGGGGGTGAACTTGGAATGGAAGAGCTGTCGTCGTTTGTTTGATCTTTAATTATCGTATGAAATTTTGTGTATTTTTATGTTTTTATTTCGGCTGACGATGTACTGTGAAATTGTAAAATTTCCACCTCGAGCGCGGTGTTGAGCGTTTGTTTGCTTATTATGCCACGCACGCGAACGAATCCCGTCATACGCCACATGAAATTAAAATGGACAGGATTTATTTATAAAAAAAGGTCAAATCAGACATGAGGAAATTTTCAACTGACAAATCAAACGTACACAACAATGAAACGGTAAAAAAAAAACTTTTGAACAACGAAGAATTTTCATACAGTACACGCACCATAATTGGTCTAATTATTTCACAATTTCACTGAAATTAAATTAACGACATACGAACACAACCATAATAACGAAACAACGGAAATTTCATTCCCCCTTCAATGATATAATATTATACAGTAATCCCCCCTATAATGTCAAGATAGGTTCGACGTTATAGGGGGGAATTTAGGAAATCAATAAATGGAATATTTTCATTTTTTTATATTTTTACGATTCAATTGATTTTTAAAAATCCTTTTGAAAAAAATGATGTTTTAGGGGGACGTCGCAGACATTACAGTGGGAATTACTGTACATTGATTTCCTGGAAAAAACGCACTCTTGCCCACCATCCCGGATCCATTCCGAAAACCCCCAAAGAGCAAACACCATCTCATTTCCTGGAAAAACCCAACAAAATTTCCACAAACCCCGCACAATCCCTATCAGATCAGACTCGACCCACTCGTTTCCCCATCGGCAAAACCAGCCGAGCCTCCCGACAGATCCTCATTTTCCGAAAACGACCGTCGAGCACGACCGCGGAACTGACCATGGCCAAGGTCCTCCTCCCCGCGCACACCACTCCGCCCACGTCACTCGGCTGGAGCTGGAGCCGACCTTCGGACGGGTAACAGCTGACGGGGCCCGGCCCCGTCCTGACGTCCGAGAGAGGTGTGGCTGCCGCGTGACGCAAACGCTGATAATGGCTAATTGGACGATGTCGGAGATGTCTCTCCTGGCGATGGAAAGGACGGAGTTCGGGGCGTGTCCGAATGATGTTCGAATGGTGTTCGAATGTGTTTTATGCAGGGTACGGTTTTTCGGTGGGTGCTTGTTGACCTTCGCCTTCGGGGTCGTTTTTGACCTTAAGAACGTGGTGTTTTTTAGTGTGGAAATACTAATTCGTATTCAAATAAGTATAATTAGATTTTGCTTGTACAGATAGAAAATGTTTGGTGTTACTTCAAAACTGAAATGTTTTACTTAACCTAAACCTAACATCTAGGTATTGGTTTAGGTTGGGTTGGGCTGTCACTCTTGAGCAATACTTAGCTAGACATCTGAAGAGGAGGTTTTAGTAGGTAAAAATCCTACACTACCACCACGGAGGTAGTGTCTTTTGAAAATTTTCTCCCGCCGGAAAAAAAGGTTAGGTTAGGTTAGAAACCTTACTTAATACCTAAGGGTTAGGTTTGGTTAGGAAAAAAAAATCAGTTTAACCCATGTTGAAGTAGCACCAAATGTTTTTGCATAGTACTCTTGCACTTTGGAAGTAAAATTGTATGGAATTATATAGGTTCAAAAAAACCATTGAATATTACGCATACAAATTCAATATTTATATAAATAAAATGTAATGATTATATAATAGTATCAATTGAAAAAAAAATATCAATCACAATTATTTAACGATCTTATAGAAGTTTCACTCGAAAAATTATACAATATCGATAAACTATAAACTCTCACCCTAAAATAGACGCATGAATAAAACAACATCGAAAAGGCAAAAAACAAGAATAACCATAAGACCAATTTTCGAAAAACAAACGAAACCATTGAATAATAAACGCAAACACATTAACGAATTTGACTCAACGAGCGAGCCCCCCCGCATAATTTTACATGCATTACGAAAAATCAGGTAAAAACGCACGAAGGCAACGAAACGCCGACAACGAATCGACTCCGTCGACATTGTCGCGAATCCAGCCGTCGATTTTCGAAAAAAGCGAATAATTTCCCACATCGCGCGAACGAAAATCGGGTGCGATTTTATTTTCGTGCGTTCGACGCGGACGAAGACACGTGACGATTATTTGTAGAGCTGGTTATGATGCCATGTGACAAGAAACGAGCCGAAATAGACGTCCATAGGGTTTTTCTTCTTTCGTGAATGTGTTTTTTATACGACTTGGTTACCGGCCAGAACGTGTCCGTTCGAATGGTGCGTGTTGCTTAGGGTGACCGTATTGACTAGGATTCAAAACGGGACGCTTCGCAAAAAAATGACAAATGCAAAATGTGTATTAAAAAAAATATATGTTGGACGTTCAAAAATTGTTCTTCAATTAATATAGTTAAAAGAATATATATTATTCCCTTTAGCGGATTTCTGTGTGTGTGTATCTGTCCGTTCAATGACGCTCGCGACTTTTTCGCGAATATGGTCTTTATGCGGATACAGTTTACGTCTATAATATGATGCTTATTACGCTCGCGACTTCGGTATTCTATTATGGTCTTTATGCGTATACAGTTAACGTCTATAATATCATGCTCATTACCTACTGCCTCTGGCTTTGTCTATATGTCACAAACAAATGAACTATTTTGATTTTATTAATTAAATATTAAATATTCAAATCGGGTTTTCACATTTTATCGTTTTCCATTTCTTAATAAAACCACAGCCGATATTTAACATCGGGCCTATTAACTAGTGATAAAATATTTATATAACACATCCAACAAATTCCAAAACTGGATAACAACACTGAAACACAAATATACACCCATTCCCGTACCGAAACTATACATCTTTCATATGAAACATCTCAAAAAGCAAAACCACTCTTGACCGTCAAATCCTTATTTATGCGCAAGAAGCCCAGCCCACGGCAGACACAATCGCCGTTAACACTGTACTTACACGTTATTTCGAGCTCAACTAAACAAAACACAGTTTATAGTAATGGCTCGAGTCGAAAGCAAGCTAAAACACACGGACGGCGATTATTCGGCGAGCCAAACACACCGGTCGCTAAGAAGCTGAAGGAATTAACGGTAACGACCGGTTTCGTTTGTTTTCCTCCGCGATCGACCGTCACTTTACCTTTTGTCGAATTTCGTTAACAGGGGATTTAGTGTCCCCCGGGAGCCTTCCGCCCTTCCCGGCGTGGGGTTTGTATTGAGAAAGGCTTTTCGATGCTCGAATCGCGTGTTTGTTTGGCTCGAAAAAAATGGTATAATTCCGCGAGCGTGCGTCGTAAATCTAGGCCCGCTTTCGTCCGTGGATTTATTATTTTGGATTGAGGTTTTGGGTGGTTGTAAATTTTGCTAGTTTTTTTTTTTAATTTTTATTGAATGTGCATTTCGATTGTGATGTGTTTGAAAGGTTATACAATGACATTTCAGTGTCTTGTTAATGCATGTTGTAAATGTTAAGCATATTTATTGTGAATACAAGATCTACCAGGATTTTAAATTCAATAATATTTATATTTTATTTGTAATAAAGAATTATTAAAAATATAATGCAATTACATTTTAATTCATAGTTTTTTTTCTTTCAGTATTTTAGAAAAAATATATGTTCAATAATGCTTACTTATTTGTTTACTTTTTTACTCTAAAAAAGTTATTGGTATTTTTTTTACTAACTAAAGGTTAACCGATAAATTAAATTTTGTGTAAAAACCGAGTAAAACCAGATAAAAATAGCGAAAAACCAATAAAATCGTCAACTCATATAATCCCCACATTTCTTAAAAAAAAAACAATATTTTTCAAAAATATTCGAAAAATTTTTTTTCCAGCTTGACGTTCTATTTTCTTCATTCATTTTAACCTTTGAGTTAAATTAGCTAAATTAGCGTTGCCAATTAAAAATATGTTTGCGTATTAATATTTTATCTAGATATCATATTTCAAATGATAAAACACACACTTTAATATTTCTGAAACATAATCTTATAAATTCGAGCATTTTGATATACAAAACATATATCAATCAAATCATTCATTTTCTTGACGCACCCTAGATTCGATCAACTCCAATATTTACCCAAAAAAAGTTTGGTTTACGATAAAAAAACCAAACAAATTCAGACCCAAACCCAACATTTATACACATATCACCTAATTCACAACAACACAACATTTTTACGGCATGAAAACCACAAAAATTTCAGCTTGCATTGTATTGTGTATGCAAGTGGGGTGCATTGGTTATGCGCGCGCCACACGTACAGGTGATCAATATTGCGTTCGCCACGCTGCGTTGAGTTTGCTTTGTGACTTTCATTCATGTGCGAAGAGTATCACTAAATTTTAGTTCAACGATTTCGTTTGTCGTGTGTCACTATTTTATGTTGTCTGGTCGTGGAATCGGTCGAGTGTCCGCCGGCGCGTTATTTGACCGAATTGTCTGTATGTTTGTATTATAATTTTACTAGTATGCAGGCCCGATTTTAATAACATCGGCTGTGGATTTGTTAAGAAACAGAAAACGATAAAATGTGAAAAGCCGATTGTGTGAACTCGAAATGTGTATCCAATTTGAATATTTAATGTTTAATTAATAAAATCAAAATTTTTCATTTATTTGTTTGTGACATATAGGCAAATCTAGTAGTTAGTAGGTAATAAGCATCATATTATAGACGTTAAGATAAGTCGATAAGATTATAGCCGTTATTAAAATGACTATAAAGACTAAATTCGGAGCTCGCGTTATAGCAGTTCTTGTGTAGCGATTATAGCCGTTATATTTGAATGGCATACAGGCTAAATTGGAACGATAAGTCGAGAGCTTCAGTTTACAAGCGAACACAGCATCTGTCATCCATGATTATATATAGGGGATTCAAATATTTTTTCCACTGCGTAATAATCGACATATTGCATTGGTCAATAGAGACGCTTTCATAAGCATGATATTATAGAAATTAAGTGTATACACAAAAAGACCATATACGTATGAAGAATAATTTTATAGACACAAAAAAATAATCGTATCGATGCGTCGTTTTAAAGTCGCGAGCGTCATCGAAAAGACACACAGACGGACACACAGAAATCTGCAATTTTATATAGGGGATTGCGAATTGTTTTTGTTTGTATCCCATTTTGCAGGTGCAAGCGGATGTTGTTTCGAATTTCCTAGGAACAGAAATCGCTAGAATCTAAGATAGCCTCACCGCAAATCAGTTAACTTTCATGTGCAGTAATTAGCGGAGTAATACATTGTTTATATGTAAATTTAATTCGTTGTGTGTAAATTGGTCAAAATGTAAAGCTTGAATTATTTATGGAACGGATATTTTTATATTGTTAACGTGTATGTTTCGAATATTCGTCTAATACGTGCCATTGGTTTATCTATATATTCAAAAAAATACATAGATAGGAAATCTTATCTGAAGTTGACATTTTAACAAAACAGATGTGTCAGTACAATAAAATACTTTAATAAATCTTATCAATTTCACTAAAAATGTGATTTCAGTGTGTAGTTTTTGTTATTTTTTCCAATAAATATTTTACTCCATAATATTAAAGTTAAGTTTGTTAACTCTTTATGTGTTACGCATTTTTGCGATTATAAATAAGTCTCCATTCTTATGTTATTGTTAAACTTATATAAGTAATATTTTTCTCGTATACTCATCACCCATAATAACATACCCGTTCGTTAAATTGACATTTTTGTTTTTGAAGCAATGATAAGTTTATGCTCGTATGTAATCGCTGTCATATGATATATTTCATATCGAGTCCGATTAAAATGCATTAACCTAATTGAAAAACAATAAAAAAATTTGTTTTCGAACATGAATCACGCATGTTATTGTTCAACACAATATATACGCCGACGATTATGAAAGCGAAATTTAAATTTTTAATTTCATCGTATTTGCAGCAATCTTTTATAATTATGGAATTTACTTAATGTTATCTGTGGTAATGGTTTATGTGTTGTACAATAAATAATTCCTTTTTTATATTGGAATTTCCTTTTGAGCTAAAATAAAAAATGTTATATTAAAAAAAAATACCACAATTTATCAGTTATAAAATATCCATTATCGGAATGACGATACTAGACGAGTGGTTTAAGTAATATTATACTTTCAATTAGTTCATTCAAACCGGATTATTTCCAAAAAAAATTTATTTCAAATGCTTCGTGATTTCTATAAATTAAATATTACCTATATCACTAAATTATATAAATGAAAATCGTGCAACAATAACGTATATTTATTACGCTGTATAAATTCATAGGCATCAACAGTTTAATATTACACCTTGGTTTTCATCGACTACCGTAGTTAAGCGATAAGTAGAAAGGTTGATAGATGGATATGGGTATGAAAGGCATGAAACTGTTTCGAAAGGGTAAATTTAGTTGTTCAGATTAATTGAAAATAACTTTTTTCTTATCACGCATGCACTATGAAAAAACCCAACTTCCGAAAAAAATATCACGAAGGTCTTGTTTCAATAGTGTGCATTATTTTAACCGATTTTCACTAATCATGTTAAATAATGTCATTTGTGGATGTAAACGGTTACGTATCGTTGATCCGAAACCATTTGAAAATCATAGACTTCAATTTTCAAATTATTTGAGAGCCATATTTTCCTCATCTAAATGTATTTGTCACACGTCTCATGCAAAAAATCCCCGAATCCTAACAACGTATCAGAAAAGACTCGTCCCATAAAATGCATAATTTTGACCGTGTTAAACACATCGGTATTCATTGATCATAGAAATTGAGCAATAAGTGGTACACTTACGATCTTCTAAAAAGGATAGATTTGATTGCTCAAATTGGTTGAGAGCCACATTTTCCTTATCACAACGCATAGAAAAAAATCCCCGATTTTTACAATATTTGTTTGGCTTTTTTTCAAACCACCGATACCATTCATCGTTGTTATCAGGGACGTGATAAGTAAATCGATAATTTTTTGGTGATGTATCACCAAAAAATTCGATTCATTGAAACATTTGGAAAAAATTTTCGCCTGAGGCGCCATTTGTCTTATTTTGCATACTACAAAATATGAATTTTGAATCAATCAATTCGAAAATTTTTCAAAAATAAAGTACAATATTATATTATATTAGTATATAGACCCGATATTAATAAAATCGGCTGTGGTTTTGTTAAGAAACGGAAAACGGTAAAATGTGAAAACCCGATTGTGTGAACTCGAAATGTGTACCCGATTTGAATATTTCATATTTAATTAATAAAATCGAAATGGTTCATTTGTTATTTGTTTTTGACATATAGACGAAGCCGGAGGTAGAGGCTACCCAATGCTCGTATTCGATTTGAATATTTAATATTTAATTAATAAAACCAGTTCATTTGTTCATCATCATCATCGTCGAAAAAAAAAGTCGCCAGCGTAATTATAATGACCATAAAGACTAAATTCGGAGCTCACGTTATAACCGTTCTCGTGTAGCGATTATATCCGTTATACTTAAAAGGCATACAGGCTAAATTGGAACGATGAGTCGAGAGCCTCAGCTTACAAACAAACAGACATGTGTTATCCGTGATTATATATAGGGGATTCAAATATTTTTTTCACTGCATAATAACCGACGTATTGCATAAGTCAATAGAGTCGCTTTCCCAACGAACATGCAGCCAATCGACACTTTTTTACAAATTTGAACGAATATACGCCGTATTGCATACCCGATAGAAAGAGACGCTATTCTCTATAACATAAATCAATAGATACGTATATTCCGTTCACATTTATCGTTTTATTTCATAAGCACGATATTATAGATGTTAAGTATATACGCACAAAGACCATATTAGAATAATTGTCAATAATTTTATAGCACATATTTAAAAAAAATGACATTGACTCAATTCGGCGTTGGTGACGAAGTTTCGTTGCTCGTTTTGCGTGTGAAACGAACCGGGTTCGAATCCCGGCCGGGGTGACTGCGATTTTTCAATTCGAAAAAATGATTGTATCGACAGGTTGTTCATTTTGAAGTCGCGAGCGTCATCGAACAGTCGAACAAACGAACACACAGACACACACACAGAAATCCGCTAATATATAATAAAATTTATAACGCTATTATATATCAAAATAAATTTTTTTTTCGATAATCAAATATAGAAGTAAAATACACATATGATTTAATACAAATATTATTTAAAAATACCTGAACTGTCAAAACTCATTCGTCAATTTGAAAATAAACTTTAACTATTTGAACACCAGTTAAACATTATTTTTGTCTGTTAAAATACACCATAATCAGACAATTTGTATTCAAATACACTTTACCTAAAACTTCAGACAAAATATACTTTTACTAACAATACACTTCGACTGCAACATACACATCTTAAAAAAACGTGGACGACGGAAGTATCAAACGCGCAGACCGCTTTTGCTATGTGAATCTTCCCAGTCGGCTGTCAGTCGGCGCCGGGCCTTTGGGCCGCACGGTACTGTGCGTACGTTCGACGCGCCGATCGCTCCATCGGACACGATCGCTTTTGACGTTTACCACCGCCAAACCTGCCCTTTTTTTAAAAAAGGGCTGACCCAGTCGGCCCCAAGGACTGCTAGATCCCGAAGGACCAGCGGGACGATCCCGCCCGGGGTGCCGTTTTGCGCTTTCGGGACTCTCGAGTGTTGTTCGGTCCTTGGACGTTGTGGACGATCCGCGTGTTCAGTGTGATTGTGTGTGGATTTTTTATGAATTGTTTTGGATTTGCTGATTTCGAGGTGCGTTGATTTTTTTCGCAATGTATCGGGTTTCGAATGCTGATTGTTTTATCGTTGTGTTGTGAGCGGTCCGAACGCGGTGCGATGACATTATGGTCGGGTCGTTTTGTTGGTGTTTTATTGGATTCGATTTTGTCGAGATTCGACTGTTTTAGCGATTTCCGGAATCGCACATTCTATATTTTCGGTGTGAAATTTGCATAATCTTTGACGCTCGCGTATATTTTTACGGCACTGAACGAAACAGTGCGGCATTTATCGTTTACGAATTGATATCTTACGCTATTCGTTTTTTTTTTTTATAATTCACACCTCGTGTCTATAGATACATTTCAACTGTTATACTATTTAATTTCTTTGTGATTATGTATTTATGATTTTTTTCTACTGACTCTTTATAAATGATGTTAATTGATAAGGTTCAAGCACAAGGTCGGGTTCGTTACACCTTCCACATACACATCCGTTCAAATTCCTTTATGTTCCCTTATTATAGCGAGCTATTCACACGCCATAGTGAATTAACAATTCTAAGAATATGTAAAAAAAATAATATAATACAATCAAATAAAACCACTTCTCAGCCCGGCCGTTTCACGCTTTGGTGATCGCGTCTTCTTTCTATAATAGCAAACGAGGCATATTTTTCCCTTTCGTATATGTAATTTTTTTCAACATACACTGAAATATTTTAGAAGACGACCACCTTGGCAAATCGTGAGAGCCTAAAGGTCGCGAGGTGAGGAAGACGATGTTGACTCGGTGAAAGTGGATTGTCCGGCTTTTATGACGACTGCGATTACTATGCTTCCACATATACAATACAAATACGTTATATGACGTATGATTTTTCTCGTCTTCTCGTCGAGAGGCTTCTCCTCTTTGAACGCTCGTTACATAAACGGCCCAATTGCACTATGGGAATTGCCCGCGCGCGTTTGCGCAAGAAGCGAAATTGTTCTCCTCCTGGGTCGCCTTATCTGCTTTCTGATATAATTTTTCGATTGTGGGGCTCTTGCTGGTGTTCCGCAGACGGAACTGGATAAAAAGTTGAATAAATTAATCGAAAAAATCGGACGAAAAAGTGGCCGCTTGCCATTTCGAGTGTCCACTGATATCATGCGCGTATGAACAGGTTCTATGAAGCAAGTTCTGTTTTTTTTTATCTGGCGCACTTTTGAATCATTTTTTTATTAAATATATGTAATGTTATATGAATGCGTTTTTTTTTTCAATCGAATATTCAAGAAGTTTTTAATTGGATTTTATATGAGTTTTTCGTATTTTTTGTGTGAATCAATTTGCAAAAACATAATGTACCGTTCTAAATAGATAAAGAATTTGAAGAATTCATTATAATCGATTATGTTATAAAAATGTATATCGATATATATTAGATTGTAATACAGATTAATTATTATCGCTTATTCTATATCATGTGATAATGCCTTCATATTGTGAATATCATGTTTTATAACGCTAAGTAAGAATTTTTATCGAATCAATTTTCATTATTTGCACAATTCGGAATAGTTATTGTCTTTAAATAATGAGCTATAATTTAATTTCAAGTACATTCAACATCCGAACAATTTGAATATTTCAATTTTATATTTTTTTCATTATATTTAGCGAAAAAAATAATAAATTAACCATTGCGTTGTTGCGGTTATGAGTAATTAAACGTTTCCTTAAATTAGTTTGCACGTTTTCAACGGTGCGTTTCATCTCGATCGACTTTAATTACTTTTTGCGTAATTTAGACAAAATTTACGACAAGATATTCTTTTGGGTAACATAGTCGTTAGCTTTTTTATGGCGAAAAATAATTTATACTGAAAACTCACCGAAAAAAAACTTTTTCTATCGATAGAAGCTTCCATTGTTTTATATTTATACAAAAAAATATACTTTTTGTCAGGTTGCGTGACTGGAAAAACGCGAATTTGTTTCGGTTCATTTTTTTCGCCTTTTAACTGAAACGTCGCAAACCCGATCGTTAACTCGATACGATTTATCGCACTTAGTTTCAATTAATTCGACGCTTGTTCTAAAAATCTGATTGGTACGAATAAAATGATTTATGCGAAAGTCAAAATCCCAATTAACACATATGACTTGTATGTTATATGAATCAACAAAAATTTTCTTTGTGTCTTCATCGTAATGTTTATTTTGAAAATATGGAATGATTCTCTTCGCAAATGTAATACAATGAACGAGTTTATATATCATTTTTTCAGTGTGTTATGATAATTGGTATCATAATACATGATAAGGATTTTATCATTATTTTTTTTATTATTGAAAGTGTGTCATTGGTGCATTTATGTTGAAATGCTTTTAGCGGTTAGATCTTTGTAAATGTATGATACAAAATTATTATCATTTAGAGAGGGTTGTCTTTATTCTGATGTTTATATAATACTTGTTTAGTCTGTATATGATGAAGATGTTTGAGAATGTGTTATTTCGAAATTAAAAAATAATTTTTTCGAGTCACACATTGTGGATAGTCATCAAATGATGCCAGCAAGTGCGTTGACAGCTCACACCATCCAGTTTGTTAAATTGACGGTCAGTTTATTATAATTAGAAGGGAGGAACTTCACGATCGTTAGCGACACGTATCTCCCACACATTCATGTGAATTATTCATTTCGATCAATTAGAAACGAAAATAATAAAAAAGCAGCAAACGAAAACAACAAGGTCAATGAAACTTGACCTCCTCCTCTTCGTAATGATACACAAGAGCTGGTAAAATGCATGTAGCAACTGTGGGAAAATTCGTATACGAAATTGTTTCGTGCGAATTTTTCATTTTGCCCGAAGAAAATTAATTAAACGCAGCCCGAAACGGTTTTACCATCATTTTTTTTTTCTCCATCTTGATTATTCTAATTGTCGGTTGTTGTGATTCCGCGTTCGATATTCAAAATCGAAAATTTTCATCACCAAAGTCAACATGGACCCATCCGCACACCTGATCCTCGTTCGTAATGAATTATTAATCGCATAAATAAGGATTTAATATCACAATGTTAAAAAATATTTGGAATTCGTTTTCATATAAAAATTTATGAACAACATAAAACTTTGATGTTTTATATTTGAATACAAACATTCATAAAAGATAATGATTTTCGCTTTCAACATATTTTTCTACCTGAATCTTAAAGTACCTAATTAAATAAACATTGTTATTAGCCATAATCTTTTGTATTTACTTTAAATTGTTTATTGGCTTTTAATTTGCTTTTAAAAACTAATTATTCGAACTAAAATATTGCATAACGATCTAAAATACGAATTTTTAAAACACACCTTTAATTCATTAACCACCTTTGAAATATTTAGTAGTATTTTTTTTTAATTATGGTACATAAATTTACCCTTTATAGTTTATCTCTTGCAAATATTACTATCCCATTTTACTGGTGTGTACAAATGCAAAGTGCAGGTGCATCGGACTAATTAGCCGCACTTTACGACTGCTAATGGTTTTCTGTGTTACAGTGAAATTTGTGCATTGCACCTGGTTTAATTATCACAACGTTAATCGAAAATCTGAATGGATCTTCGACTTGTTACGAAAATGAGTTTTCGAAATGAACCGGTGATTTTTGTGTAACGCGATATTTGTGACACATTAACCGAACGGGTAAAACCTGTTCACTGTGTCTAGTTCGAATGCGAATTTTAACTGACATCCGATTTTAAGCCCATATTTAATATATTAACGGTAAATATCCTGTTATGCTAGAATCTAGACAAGTTCGGCAAAAATTCTGCGTATTTGGCAAAGTGATAGATTATCGCTCGTAGATTCGAAATGTATTTTTGTCTACAACAGATAGATGTGAAACGTTATATTTTCCATTCTGGATATTTACGTAATCGAACAAATCGATGTGAAAAGAAAAACGTGAACATTTTGAGAAATTGATACGAAGCGTACAAACGAAGTCTGCTTTTTGTCGATACAAAGACCTAAGTAGATTTTCCAATTTTCTTTCGACTTTTTTGTCTAATTTCACGTTCTATCCCTTCACGGTAGCTGGTCTCTCGCACTTTTCGAATTGATCCAAAGAACAGTATTTCTATAGATTATACGTACGTGTCGTAAACGTAAATTTCAAAAATTCCACACAAATATAACAAACAAGACTTTTACGTTTTGTTTCAACATTCAAACCCACAGTTAAATGATAAGAGAACTCGAATTTACGATCCGCACAAAGCGTACAAACGGCGTATCGCTGTAAAACAAATTTATACACATCTTTCAAGAAATAGACGACCGTTTCACTTTCATCACAATAAAAAATGTATTTTATATTTTCCAGCATTGTATCAAAAGCGATGCTAATGCCAGAATGTGACTCGTTTCGAATTCTCGCTTCTTCTCGAGATTTTCCGGTCAAACCGCGCCGCCGAAGCTCGAAGATCGGCCGAGAAGGCCTCATCCCTTATTTATGGCGTCGTAAAATTACACAGGAACGCTTTCAAAAAGTAAAAAAGGCGAAAAGAAAATATATAAATCTAGGACAAAACGTAGTCGAAATGCGCACGTCGTCGTCCGAACGGGCGGGACGTGATGCGAAACAGCGCACTTCAAATGCGAAAAGCTAGTCGAGTAAAAGCCAATAAATTTTCCGATGAATTTTCCGACGGTTTCGAGACTCTGCTCGATCAGAGTGTGTGTATGCTTAATCATTCGAAATTTACGATCTGTTAGTTTTGTGCCGATAGGATTCGTTAGTCGGACGTTTGCATAGTTTGGGTGCATCCTCAAATTTTATTTTTAGACGAAATCTTTTCGTTCGATTAGTTTTTATGAATTGTTGAGTAATAAAATGGTTTTTTGAATGAAATGATATTAAGTATGTGATGATTTTTTTTATTGATCTGGTTATTATTAAACATTTTGATTGACAATCGATTGGTGTCAATTGTTAGTCGAAAATTGATTGAAATGAACTGTCAACGTTATGTTACTTGCTCTCTATTTTATGAAACATTCTTATGTTATAAATATAATCTATAATAGATGAGAATGATGTATTTGTTTATTTTCAGTACAAAAAAAATCAGTAAGAGGCAATTTACTACAATTTTTCTCTATTCATGTCGATCACAAGACTTCGTTATGGTGAAGGTAAACGCTCACATACCTTCATCTCTCGTACAGCATCCGGCCCGGTAATGATCATCATCTAATTTCACCACTAGTACTTTTCAGTTTCCTGTTTCGATTTCTCGATGCAGTTGCCACTGTTGATGCTCTCCAATTATGGGAGAATCTTCACTGGCTGTGCGAGTCTCTCTCGGTGTGGTCACTCATCGTTTTTACATTGTAAAATCTAACGATTTTATGCTGCCGGTTATAGTTTACCGGCAAAACTCGAATACGAATCACGTTTTATGTTTTCCAACAGATGCGCTTTCGAAATATTTCAATAGCGAATCTATTAAGTGTATTTTTATAACGAACGAGATCGTCCTACTTTTTTCAGTAACCTAATTTAGTCGTTTGAAAAGCATGCATTCTTTTCAGACTTTGTATACGTGTTGAATGAGATATAAACCGCAAAGTGCATTGTAAAAATTAAATTACAAAGTGACTTTCTAGCAGTGAAAAACCACACAAAACATAACAAAGGTCACATTGCGGTCCGAGTCGAAACTTTCAAAGCAGACCGCACTCTTAACACGATTCCGAGTCAAAATCTCTCGCACATACGATAATAATCCGATCCGAAATTCTAAATGAAATATGTAGATTTCGATATTAGCATAAATTAGTATGCACACAACTTGATCTAATGTTTCAACACAGAGCTTCTTCGCGTAACAAGAAGCTTACCGTATTATTTACTTGCAACGTTCACTAATTGGTGACATCTAAATACGTGGTTTTATTTATTTATCATATACATGCAAAAGCTTTCAGACGAGCGAATTTATAACTGAATGAATATAAAGCTTGAGCATGGGGGGGCCGTCATAACATTTCACATTAACGGACGCGTGATGAATTGAAAAAACAAACAAAGTCTTACTTCGAATACATTGACATTTTTTTTCATATTCTGGTGTTAGATCCCCGATTAGAATTCTTAATGTTGTGCACCAGTAGTCCTTGGGATCTGAGGCTTTTTTTGTATGTGCGTAGACCGGGCACCATTATCACCTGGCGCCGTTGATAGTTTTCGCTTTTAGCGGTCATTTGTTAGTTTGTCATTGTTGTTATCTTTGTTTTTGAAAACAAAGAGTACGTGCGTTCAGGTATTGGAGGATCTTCGGTGTGGAATTCCGTAAAATATTTATTCGTCGACTATTTTCGTGCTTGACGAAATCGATGTCCGCGTATCCTTCGAATAATACGTGATTCAATGCGTAGTTATTTATATCCGCAATCCAATTTTACACTTTTGATTGTTTTATAATACAAAAGTCAATTTGAATAGTTTCAAATGTGCACACGCATTCAAATATTGAGATTACGAATTGAATAGCAATTTACTTACGGGATTAGTCAAACCGATGAGAAAATCTATGTCTGTCGTCGCGATAATCTCAACTTATCTTATCTTTTTCATTCGTCTGTCATTCAAAAAGATAAACGGTTATTTAAGCCAATCTATTTCAACCGGGTTTAAAAGAACTGCCGACTTTGAAAGATTCTCAACGAAGCGGATGAGCGAATACGAATTTATGCTATTCGGATTTCGTGTCCGTGATACATTCAATATTTATCACGTAAACAATTCTAAAATTATTTTCTATATAATAATTTCAACTCGTATATCTACCATCGTTTTATCTAATCGCTGTTGTTGCGCGAGAACACATAACTCTGAATTCTATCGCAACGCATCGTCCGCGTCTAGACCGATTCGAACCTTTACTATAATAGCTCATAACTCATACATACTCTCTGTTAAATGGATTTCGAAATATCCAGTAGTTAAGCAGTCGTCGTCAGCTACTTTTCTGGCTTCTCAAAGTCCTTTGTCGACCGATAAGCTGGCTTTTTTATAGGTTCTGGTGGCGGGTGCGCACATTAGCGCTGCTCGGTCGCCTCTTACTTAATGGTACACACGATAAAAAATAAAAAAACTGTTCGACTGTACGTCGTTATGTTCGTTTTGTCCGGTCTTCGTATATCGTATATAGGATTGATGGTGGGATAGACATTGACGGTGGTCCCTGCGATTGACAATCACGAATCTCGCCGTACAAAAGAAGAACTAGACGGGTTTGAATGAAAATCGTGACGGACGTCCGCTATGCTAATTAGATTTTTTTGCTTTAGTCTTTTTTCGTGTTGGTGATGATCGACGGATCTCGTAAGTCTTGTCGATTTTGAACGTGTGATGGAAAATTTGATTGTTAAATTATGTTGATTGGGAACGGTTCGTGTTTATTACAGCTATCTCTCGGTTGTCGAGTTTGTTTATTTAAATCTTTGGATTTGTTTAAATTTATAAAACATTTTCGATAGAAGTGTCAACATATACAATATTTATTTTCTATTATAATACCTATTGACAGTATAATATTATTCATGATACACAGATATACGATCCCTAGATCTTCCATGATTTATATCAACCGACATTTCAAAACAGTAGCAATTCGCAAACTATAAATTTTATTTTTATAAATGTCACATTCTACTTTTGAAAAAGTACTCTTTATCTGTCGCGTAAGACGACAAGTTTCTTCATACCTATTAGAAAGAGTAACCTCTCTTCGTAAGTGGAACAAGTCGAGTCAGCTTTCAGCTCTCGAACTCGTCTCGTTTTCAGCTTGACACGATCTAATATCGCTAAAGCGAAATCCTCCAAGATACAAAAATGCGCAAAACAAATATCATACTCGTATTAATTCCATTTTATAGTACAAGGGACTAGGCAAACTCGGATCGTTGCTGACCCAAATTGGTCCGGTCCTGGTGGATGTTGTGTCGGCTCCTCCGTTTCGTGTCATCATCAATTTATTACAGTGATGCTCTGGTATAGGGCAAACGATCTATTTGTTGAGCTATCAGTCTAAACTTGCATGTATTCTCATGTATACGTTCTAAAACGAGATCTATTTGCCGTTCACTTTGTGTATGTACACGTCTAAGAAAGGTACGCGTTCGTTCGTACATCTTTTAAGTCTCACAATAAATATGGTCCACGGATATCTAATGTCTAAATAAATCTTAACGATCTCTTGATGTTTGAAATGTCTGTCCGTAAATATCGATATGAAATTCTCATACTTAGCGCACGATGATGAGCCCAATTTGCGATTCATTAAATAATAAAGTAATAACGATGCATTGGCTAAAGTAAATTATTTGATGGCATTATAATAACTTCCATTTTAGTATTATATGTGATGGCGGTTGCATACTTTTGATGACGGTTGATAGATACCTACACGGCTATTAGTTGTAATTTTGTTCGAATTTTCGCTGAGATATTCGACTAACATATACGCATGATTGAATAAAAAATGTATTTATGCTCGCTTAATTTTGTTTTTAAATTTAAATTTGATCTTTTTTAAATGGAAAATTTGGTTGTTTATTTCAAGTATGACAAGAATATAATATTTGGTACTTAATTATCATTTAATTGCGCCGCATATCAAATTTCCATGATCTAATATTTTTGATTTTTTACCAACCGATAATTATAATATTATTCAAATATGAAAATTTTTTATTTTTGAAGAATTTTAATTTATTTTCCACGAAAAGCGAGATCAATCGAATATTTTATGACATCACATTATTGATGATTTTGAAAACAAATTTCGACGAAACATTAACGAAATAATTTTCCTTGTTACATCTGCACTAATGAGCACTGCGGGAACTCATTTCCAACATTGTAACATAGCAATAAAAAATTCGGACAAATAGATAAATTAGCTGTTATACCATAAATCATCCGAACACATCTTAACAAGGAAATGATGTTAAATCATGCACTCGACATTTCGCGGACGTCTTTTCGACCTTCAATTTCCATTGTAGCCTCACACATGAACGGGAAGAGCAATTGTCGATTTTTTACGCGATTTCGCGTAACGATTCTCTTACCGTAATGCAACATACGACCGAATAGCGTTACGTACTTGTGTGAGTAAATAAATTAAATGAGATGTATATTAAATGAGATTCCACATTTGAATATTAAAAGTCACGAATTATTTTTTAAACGATAATCAGTCGCATAATGATTTGATTGTTTAATTTCACATGTAAATATCTTGCAGCGCTGATATTAATACTATGCAAAATAGGTCTCAAGAAGTATATGATTTCATTAATTACTTTTCAATAAGTCGTTCTGTTTACGAGTTAAAAACATTTTTTGAACTCCCTAAATATAATATTTATTATACGATACACATCGTTGTGGACTGCATACTGTTAAAAGCAGCTCTTTAAAGCAAATTATTTCTAATTTTCTTTTCGGTAGAAATTTTTTTAGGTTGTAAATTTAGTGTACATTATATTTCTGTAAATATGACAGTTAATGAGATATTCACGAAAATCTGTTTTCACCGCCCTTTGACCTCGTGTAAAATTGTATGCAAATATCAAATCGATAAAGACTTTTTACATTTTGTTTAAGACTCTAAATATAAAATTTCTTTCAAAAATTAGCTTTTCCCGTAGAAGTTAGACAATTTGACAACTTTTTCATCTTTATTGACTAGACTATATACAAAAAAATATAATTTACATATTTAAAAAAATATTTACAAAGTATATATAATACATAGGTCTGATGTTAATAACATCGGCTATGGTTTTGTTATGAAACGGAAAACGATAAAATGTGAAAACCCGATTGTGTGAACTCGAAATGTGTACCCGATTTGAATATTTAATATTTAATTAATAAAACCAGTTCATTTGTTCTTCATCATCATCGAAAAAAAGAAAAAAAAAAAGTCGCGAGCGTCATCGACACAGACAGATACACAGAAATCCACTATTATATATAGGGGATATTTAAAAGTATATTTTCATTATAAAAATACCATAAATACAAATCGATATATTTGGTCACTATAATTTTTTTATGATGCATATTTATATTACAAAACTCGATTAAATTCGAACTCGTATGACTATTTCTTCGTCGCGAATAAAGACTAAATCAATCCGGTTTCATATTACAACATTTTGTACAAATAAAAAACACAATCATCAAATCAATATCCGTTTAACATTTGACCCAATTTCCGACAAAGAACCCCTAATATAATCGAACCGATTATTAAAAACACCCAAAAAAAACCACCCCCGCCATTCGAAGCACTAATTACCCTATATCGGGGATCGACCCGATCGTTAGCCCAAACTATCCATCATCGACGATCCCACCCACCACCCCCCGCACACTATCTGGCCGCGTCGGGCATCCGAATCCGCGGTGGCCAACAGGCGCAGTGGTGTCGCGCGGCCTTAATGAAGCGCACCGTTGCGGCGGCGCAAATTCACCCCCTTTGACGTCTGCGACCGAAGGCCTAATTGCGTTCGCGGAACCACCCCTCGCAATCCCGCGGTCGGATTCAATATCGGAAGTGCTGTTGACTATACGTCTTTGATACACCCCTTTGATACGGGATCTGCGGGGTTCGCGATGGCGCTTTTCAAGCCGTGTCTATTTTTGCGCAGATGATGGTAAACGAGGCCGTGTTCCGTATTGATTGGGGAAGAAATCGTTTTGAGGTTGTGGCGGTGAGTTTTGTTGAGGGAATGCGGTGGTTTTGGAGATGGCTTCGGTTTTTGCTGCGAAGGATATCGATAGCGTTTTTCGTTGAAAAATTTGATTGGATGTCTGTCGTTGTGTGGGCTTACAAGGTCGATCTTAATGTGAGGCCAGGTATAACTGTTTTACGGTTTATAAGTATGAAATTGATTTTTGTTGCAAAACTGTGTAAAAAATATTGTATATAGGCCCGATGTTAATAACATCGGCTGCGAATTGATAACCATACTATTACGTAATAAAATAAAAATTGAATA
>JAOXNN020000078.1:884756-922859 GCA_028571205.2 Hydropsyche betteni
TTAGTTATTATTATCCCCTATATATAATAGCGGATTTCTGTGTGTGTATCTGTCCGTTCAATGACGCTCGCGACTTTTTCGCGAATATGGTCTTTATGCGTATACAGTTTACGTCTATAATATGATGCTTATTACCTACTGCCAGTGGCTTTGCCTGTACGTCACAAACAAATAAACTATTTTGATTTTATTTATTAAATATTAAATATTCAAATCGGGTACACATTATGGGTTTTCACATTTTATTGTTTTCCGTTCCTTAACAAAACCACAGCCGATGTTATTGACATCGGGCCTATCTACTAGTATAATATATTATTCACCATGTAAATATATGTATTATTACAATTCTCGAATGCAAGGAAATATTCATCAAGATAAAAAAAATTAAATACAATATTTCATGTATTAGATTGTAACACTTGAAATGGCCGACTTTTTTTTGAAATAAATAAAACGCTATAACTTATTTAATTTTCAAAACTAGATTAATTCACCAAGTCTTCTGTTAATGATTTTGTATCGTACATCTTCCATGTTTATGAAATTCGCTATTTTTGGAGGTTGTGGGGTCATCAAAAGCCTTTAATCGCTTTCAAAAATTTTTTCGGATTATTTTAATTGCAAAAATTACATGTCACTCAACTAAAAATTATGTTTTGTTCAATTTTTTGCAGTGTTATAATTAATAACGCGTGCGTTTCTTCAAAAATGGAAAGCAAAACAAAGTAAAAATTTAAATACAGATGCTATTTTACAATTAAATATATGAACCGGCAAAATGGGACAAATCAGACAATTTTACGAAAACGACGGGACGAACACAATACACAACAAAAACTGGACAGTCTCAGCGGAAACGGGACGTATGGTTAGCCTAGACTGATGCTGGATCTGTGAAGGCGATGTCCTATGTAGACTAATTTAGTTGCAGCGCGGATTTCTACGGTACATAAAATCAGACTTTGTGACAATAATAAAACGTCAACATTGAATTATTTATCGTCGCCGTTTTATAATTGCGCCGACAAGTCGGAAGAAGTCCGACACGACTTTGTAAGGATTCTTAGAGGTGTTGAACGACCGATTCGGCAAGACCTTTGGATCGGCTCATTGTCAGTGGCGGATTTGTTTCACTGGAGGTTAAGAGTGTCAAAAATTTTAGTGATCACATTAAAAAAATATAGACTGTGCCTTAGAATGGATTAATAGTGCATTAGAATAATTTACGATGTGCATTAAAATCTCGTATTGAGCATCATTTTATATGTATTGTACAATGAAAAAAAAAATTTGTACATTATAAAGTGAGTATTGAAAAATATGAAATGAACAATGAAAAAAAATTTTGTGCATTGAAATGGATCGAGAGGTGGCAACGTCGCCAGAGTAAAATCTTCATCCATAGACAATACAATACAACTGTCAATGTTGCCTTTTGTTAAAAATTTTATTTGAATGAATTTTAATAACATTTTAACGATTTGTTCCATTTTGATCTATTATGTAAGTTGTGAATAATGGTAATGAGATAACAAGACCGGACCCAAACCTGTTCCTCCCTTATTACAAACAAATCATTAAAATTAGAAAAAATAGGGCTAGTAATGAAAATTTTCTTAATTATTATTGATATTGATATATAAGTATAATTTACAATAGACAGTTTCATAAAATAAATAATAAAAAAAAACAAATGGGCGATTTTACAAAATAAAAAAAAACAAATGGGCGATTTCATTTCAATTGTACGAAAAAACGCTTTTTTTTCTTCACAAAGTGATTCAAATTTCATCATATCTGTTCGATTGATATAGAAAAGCTTAAGAGCTTTGAGTCGAGAGCCTCCACCGCCCATAGGTGGACCCGCCACTGGATCGCCTTTATACAAACATTAGATTGAAACGATTGTGATATATGAGAATGTACACGGACGAGCCGGCGTACTAATTTAAAAACATTTTGGCAGCGTGACGAGGCGAAAACAAACCAATTGTCGATGGAAAAATAACCGATAAAGGCTACTAGGGGTTATCGGTCGCCAATTCGGCAATTTTCCTCAGATTAGAGGGCGATAATCTGAACTTAGCCCGAGGCACAATCCGATTCGGAAAGTTTAAAAAGTCAGACCTCGCTTGGCAACGGACAGGATGACAAACGATGCCAAAATGCAGCCGATTATGCGAAGAATTGGCATTGGGGACCGATTTGAACGGCGTCGAGTCGTAAACTTCAGGTTCGGATAACGCACTGCAAAAAAAAAACAGGACAAAAGTGATCCATCTCTCGGCTGGAGACAACGACGGCGTCTCCATAGTTTAAATTTAACCATTGAAAAAAAAGGAAACCTCTAGACGTCGAGTTATGTTGCGAAAGACCCACGTAAAGTGTGAATGTGCAACATAAGGCGAACGCACCACGAAAAACAAAACGGTATAATTTGAGGCAGTTCAGTCGAGTTGTGTGCGTTTTTGAAAAAAATGCGTGTAGAAATGTGACGAGTCTGAAAGAGGTCTAGGTTCGCCTCGTCACTTTTTGCATTTCGTAGGCAATTGGCCAAACCGATTTCAAATGTTAATCTATTTGGGTAATCGATGCAAACATAATACAACATGGACACGCATCAATCGAAACACGTTCAAAATTTAATTATCGTCAAACACGTGGTCGAATTAAACGTATCATAATTGTATATTCAGAAAACACACACGAACGAAATCAAGACATAACAATCAAAATAGATTGCATATTCATTACACCATCGATCAAATTATTTTTATATAACATATCGTTTCTACATTCGATAAACATAATTATGAACAAATATCCAAAACATCGATCAAATATTATAATTATATTTCAGAAAATAAATAAAAAAAATTACAAATGCAAACGTTCAAAATTGATCACGTTTTTTGCATATGCTCAGGTTGGACAGACTGCAGGCAGCAGCATGCGGTCGTCTGACAACCGGAAGTGCTTTGCGAACGCACGTCAAAATCGCTATCGACTTTTCGAAATTTCGCTCATATCGGCTCAACGGACAAAAATCGCTGAAAACGGCGGCAAACTTCAGCCGATTCGAATCGACGTTTTCGAGAATGATGCAACTCGGCGGCCGCTCGTACGAAATCACATGGCAGCGCGGCGAATCGAAACTCATTACATAAAACGCGACGGAGTTCTACCGAAATAAACTTCACTTTCATGACCTTCAATTCCGTTTTCAGTTTCAGCAATACTAAAAAAAAAAAAAATCAAAAAGATCGATCGATTTCATACATAATCGAATCTCATGCGCGATCTCGAAACGATACACGCCCATAGACCAAAATTTTTTTCAGGCGGAAACTTCGATTTTTCACGCGCGGAAAACGGAAAGGTCAGAGTTGAAAGTGAAAAGGTGAACTTCGGAAAACTTCTTGTATGAAAGTGGTTTCGATTTTCGGAAATGGGGCGATTTTCAACGCCGGAGGAGCGCCGAGACGAGCGGCAGCCGGAGACGAAGGTCGGGGGTCGGAGTGCGGCGCGGGCCCGGTTACGTAACGTCGGGGCAGGCCGCCCTTCGGCGGGGTCTAGTTACCGGTGTGGTGTGCGGTGTGCGCGTTGGTGTCGGGCGGCTGCGCCCCCAGCGTCATGTCGGGCTGCGCCCCCGGTCGCTACACGGTCACGTTCCACCACTCGCCGCGGCCGGCAAACTGAGCCGATTCGCTTTTTAATTATATATAATGCGGCCAAAACCGCACGCACGCACTTGACATATGAAAGGAAGAAAAAAATTTCGTAAAACCGTTTCGCAAATCAAAATTCAAACTAATGTGCGTTTATGTATTTTATAAATATTGTTTTATTCGATATTAATTTGAAAAATCTGGCAATTACTAAATTTTTCCAGATATTGAACAAAATTTTTAAAATAATTTATTGGTTTTTAGATGTTTTGCTTAAAAAACATTAGCACACACGACATTGGTACTTGCGATACTGGCACACATGATACTGAAACACACCGACAAAATAATCCGTAAAAATTTTCAAAATATTATAATTAATTAAAATAAATGATAAAGCGTTGATTTAATCATTTATCAATAATTTAGTTATCTAATTGTCTTAAAATGTGTCTTTTGTGCTTCTGTTAAACATTATAAAATTATTCCAAATATTTCTATTTCAATCAAAATACTGGTCGATATAAACATTGCTTGAAACTAAAACGTGCTAGTTTTGACATTTCTGTCAGACTAGTTTTGATTTCGAATCGTTCTCTTTGAGTGATGGAGTGTTCTGATTTGTTCATATAGTATTACTATCAATTAAAAAACAACTAGTTTCATTAAAAAATTTATATTCTTCATCAAAATATATAAAAAGCGGCCAAAATGTTGGACGGATGGTATTGTCGTTCGATAGCGAATATGCAAGCCAAAGGAGAGGCTGCAGCCCGTGGGGTTCAGATGAATGCTTCTCAATCAAACGATGACTATTCAAGCGATAGCAGTCAAAGTGAACACGAACGGGTCAATTACAAAACACAGTATAATACTCTTAAGAAAAAATTAAAGTTTTTGATTTATGTAAGTTTTAACAGATTTTCTGATACTCGATTCTATCTGAAACAGCTTCTTTACTTTGTACTTCGACTTTATTCAGGAAAATGAGTGTTTTCAAGATGCCTTACGTACTTCACAAAAGCGCCTACTGAAAGCTTGCAGGGATAGAAGCTTTTTATTAGACAGATTACTTCAATATGAAAAGCCAGACAATTCGTCTTCGGAAACCGACGAGAGCGATTCTTCCGACGATGCAACACCGGCGAAATTCGATGTATCGAAAAAGTATGATTATTGATTTTATGTATCGACTATTGTTATTATTTCCTTTGATAATCAAATAATTGATATTCCAGGAAAAGAATCGATCCGGTCTTGAGCAATCATGGAGTGTCTCCGAGTATAGCAACTATTCACAAATCACAAAACAACGCTAAAAGAAAAAGACCACCTCCACAAAAGAAAGTTGTTCAAAATACAGCTCCGCCGGTCAGCCTCTTCTTTAAACCGATTCCATTTTTTGTTCATATTTTGAATTCTTATATTTTTATGTATTTTAGACTCAACCGCCCATTTCTAAATCATTGAGTTTGACTTCGGACGGCCACATGACTCCGGAAGAAGTCGAACGTCATTTACAATCGAGGCAGAGCTTCCTCGAACTCGTCCCGGAGAGAGCACCGCCCACCGTCCCCACTGAAATGTTCAGCAACGACCCTTCACTAGACAGGTTAAAATTAATTATTGACATAAAAAACTGAAAAACAAATTCAACAACATATTTATTTTTTCAGTGAGTCCAATGACATTTTGGAAGCGTCTCCATGCAACGTTGGCGAAGATTGGGCAGAATAAATAAAATAACCGAATATGTATTATGTATATTGTATAATTTATCTCTCTCGATGTACTGTTTTGTGCATTATTAAGTCGAATGTAGCCTTTATTAATAAAGTTTAAATTTTTAGTCTAATAACGATGATACGTACATATTTATAATAACATATGATTGATAAGTCAATAAAAAATAATGAAATCCGAATTTTTTTTGGTTCCATAACAGATGAATACACTGAAAACAATTATATTGCAGTAATTTCAAGGAAAGTTATGGTTTTAGCATTCAATATTTATTTAAGAAAGTTGACAGGACCGATTAGTCTTGCATTTTCGTCACTTATCCCTGATAATTTGTTTTCGTGTATAGTATAGTAACGTGAATTAAGGAACGATTGTGTATTCCTGTGATCGAAGTTGATCACAATTACCACATCTCTAATATTGGTAATCAAATCAAGACATGAACACAATTGAAGAGTATTTCATTGTAAATTAAATTATAAACTAACGTCGTTATAAACGCCAGACATTTTCGTTTTTTTTTTTTTAACGTTAAATTTCAGCTGAAGCATAACTATCGTTGAAATCCATCGTCTATTTGGCGTATATTTGAGATCAAGAAACATTAAAACTAGCTATAAAATGACTAATCTATAATATCTTGTAAATAAAAGTACAGTTAACTCCCTTTTATGACATTGACATAGGTTCGACGTTATGGGTGGAATTTAGAGGAATCAATAAACGAAACATTTTCATTTTTCTTTTCTTTTGGACTTTTACTTGTTGATTGCTTATTTCAAATTCATTTAAAAAATAATAATTTAAATGTATTTGAAAAAAATGACGTTATAGGGGGGTTTATTGCAACACATTAAAACAATGGTCAGCACCCTACTACTCGCGGGTAATTAAGTACCCACTACGACGTTTTGAGTTGCCCACCAAGAAAATATGATATTTTATTTTTATTTTAAATATATTTCGTAGTAGGTTGCCGACCGCTGCGCTAAAACCATAAACTCTTTACAGACATTTTCGTGAAATTGTAATTATCCATCGCTGTGTTCAACCGTCACGCGTTCGTCTGCTTGGTAATCATTTTCATAGGCAAAAAATTTAATGGTCAGAATTCTAATCGAAAACGGTCAGAATAGGTCAGGTCAGGTTAGGGTTCCCAATATTATTCTAATCATTCAATATAAATTCTGACAAACCCAGTTAAAATTCTGACCATTCAATATTTATTCCGACCTTTTTGATTAAAATTCTGGACAAAATTTTCTAACCAATGTCAAATAAATTCTGATAAATGGGATTTACATTCTGACTATTTAAATAGTAGCCATTTTCGTATATACGTGCACACTTCGACATAAAAAAATGCACAGAGCGCGGTTCGTCGACGAGCCGGTCACATGCTTCGGCGCAACATGGCCGCCGTTGGCTTTCGCGACGGCCAAATTACGTAAGCGGCGCGTCGGGGAGCGGGCGACGGGGCGGGTGTCAGTGATCGACGTCGTCGCGCGCGCCGCGGTCGTCCCTCGCGTGTCATGTCGCGGTGAAATGCAGGCGCAGTGGTGGAGTCGTCTAGCGCTAGCCGGCGTGAACGGCGCGTGGGGCGCGGCCGCGAGCCTCGTCCGCTCGAAGGCGGCGCGCCCCCATCCCCGGCTGATCGCCGTCGCGTGCGGCTTCCCCAAGGACTCGCTGAGGGCCAGGCGCGCCCCCGGCCAGTTCGGGGACGACGCCTGGTTCTCCTGCTCCTGCAGCGCGACCGACGTCATCGGTAATTATCCTCGCGTACATCGCCTAGTTAAGCGTGCCCCGCATAACCTACAGCCTCGACCGTTTCATGGCCGTCGGATCGTCGACAAAAACGTACGGTGTTTCCCGCAAAAGTTTCGCGCGTCGAAAGTTGACGCGCAAATTACACGACCGCGCGAAATCGGCTGTCATCGGGCCTCGTTTCGAAACGCCGTAAAGTGTTTACACATTAAAATCGCGTGCGCGTTTTCGTTCCGGAGATTAAAACGATTGTTGACAAACTTTGTACGTAACGCTCGAAAGTTTATTTCTATGGTTTTGACACTTGGCCAAAACGCTCGGGTAATTATGCCGGAGTCACGTGCGTGCGGATTGTCGCACGTTTCTGCGTTTTTTTGTTTTTTTTTTTGTACGGTCGCAAAAGCGCGAAGTGAAGTCTAGAAATAGTTGTTTCGTTTTTTTTTTTCGCGTTTAAAAGTACGCCCGAGTCTCTTTTTACGCGTGGGATACGGTCCAGAGAGTACCGTGGAAAAAAATTGTATGGCGTACATAAAAAACATGTAAATTTTCATTTGATTAGTACAATTGTGGCGGATTGTCTCTTATGTTACATGTCCCTTACTGAAATCCGACTTGAATTTGCATTTTGCCGCATTTGTCTGGTAAGGCCTAGTCCTGCAGTTGATAAATTATAGGCCGCTAATGATGATGATGATTACAATCGTCTAGTCTCGTTCCCGGATCTTTCCATCGTGGCATATTAATATGTACTTTTTTTATTTTGAAACCATGTCAAAATGAAAAAACACAATTCTGTTTCTTGTACCGTGTTGCTTCGAAACCGCGTGAAAAAAGCTCTCAGACGTTTGCCCAAATGACACTAGCACATATGACCCTGAAACAAACCGAAAGTAGCACATACAATTCTACAACACCGTGCTTAGAACACAAAAAAAGAATATGATTGACTAATTAGTCAATGTTTTATAATTAAAACACTAGCTAAACCCGGCAGACGTTTTCCTGCCAGTCCTTACTATAACAGCTTGAAAATTAATAAATTAAATTTTCGTAGTATTTTCAATAATCAATTTAATATTAATTATTGTTACAGTCAATACGCGGCGCCGGCGTCGCGCTTGTATGGGAATTTTCTTTTCATCTTAAAATAGCGCAGATCGAGTTGCAAAATGGTTTTAATGTACAAAAACCTTCTCCACAAAAAATACATATACATGCCAATTTTCATAGTGATCAGTCGAACGGTGTTGGAGTGAAACGCGCTCAAATATATATTCAAACATCCATTTTTATACACAAAACATTAATTGGCTCATTTAGTCCTCCAATTGCCCCAAAACGTATCATATGTGCTCCTGTCTCTGTGTGCCAGTATCGTATGGTCACCGTATAAAGAGTTATTGTACGATATTATAGTTTTTATTTTCTCTTTGGTTAATGGTGAAGGCCTATGACGTGTGTTCTACCTTAAACCATGTAGGACCAACGGTTTCGCTTCGTCTGACAAACTGGTGGTCATTAGTATCGCAAAGTGGTCAGCGATGGCGCATTCTGCTACGTCTTCAACTCGTTTGTCCCACTGGTGGCATTGCGATCTATTCAGAAGACAACGACCAAAAAGCCTAGCACATAGACACGCGTATCATTGGTCTGAAAGCCTCCTTCGCTGGCATGGACGAACTGGCTCTTACAGTACATGTCCCTTACCGAAATACGACTTGAGCTAGCACGGCAAGGTATAATAACCTAGAATGCCGCATTTGTCTGGCAAGGCCACTTGTCCTGCAGTGGATAATTAACATTCTGCTAATGGCGATTTATTATTTTATTTTTTCAGGAGTTGCTGATGGAGTCGGAGGCTGGAGGGCGTACGGCATCGATCCAGGAGAGTTCTCTTCGTATCTGATGAGGACTTGTCAGAGGCTCGTCGAGTTGGGCCATTTTAGTCCGTCGAAGCCTGCCGGCCTTCTTGCGCGGTCCTACTATGAACTGTTAGAACATAAGAAGCCAATTTTAGGTGAGTTTTATAAACATTCACGTCAATTTATGTGGAGATTAATTAATTCGTTTCGACATGGCTCGTTTTGCGGTAGAGTCATTAATTAGTCACCGTTTGCACTAGGTATTCAATAGACAACTGACCGGGGGATTAATATAAAAATCCTTGAACAAATTGATGTAATCAAAGGCCTGCGTATAACATTAAAATTATTAGTAACATTTATTAAATTTAAATTGCATTTATGTGGTTGACGCATAAAAACGTACTTTTTTCCTCGTTGCGAATTCGATATGGTGATTTTGTTTACGTGTTTTTCAGATTGAGTCAAAAATTATATTCATGTTTTAATAAAGTTGGTTTCGTATAATTCGAATTGAGAAGCTCGGAAAACTTTCCAGACAATCGCTATACATACATAGACAATCGATCCACTTCACTTCACATATCTAACTGCACAATTTTTTCACGATCCATTTCATCGTATATAAACACTCACATGACAATTATATCATTGATTTATTTACAACATCTCAGACAACCGATTGTTGCCAAAGTTCATTGGCCCGCCATACTCGTTTTTCAGCATAGCGAATCGGTACGAATTTTGAAACATCAACTATTCAATTCGTAACATTTGAACCGACTGAACCTTCCAATTCAAAACACGGCCGCTTAAGCACGCATTGTTATTAACTCGCAGTTTATAACTAAACCGATAAACAAACCGAATCGGTTCAAAACGGGGACAAAGTTCAAATTTGAATAATGCAACGTGCCTTTTCGGCTTTGGATGAGTTTTTCGTAGGTAAAGTCGGGAAGTCGATCTGACGATGGATCTGATCTTTCCAGGATGCTATTTTGTAACTATCTAATCACGCCCACTTCTCGGTGATATCATTATTGTGCCTTGTATGTGGTGTGCGATCATTGTGTCGTAAATAGTATGTGAGGATATTGTAGTTATTTTTCCTTAGGTGTGTCTCGAAATTGCGCGTTTGGATACTTGTAATTGGTCTGTGTTTGGTTATGGATGATTGATTGAGTTTTAATGTTTATTTTCGAGGAGATGATCGAATAGTAGTTTCGGCTGATCTATGAGTTGGATTAGTGATTATTTTTTTCGAGCTTCGTCCCACGAAATCTTGTTCAAAATAATTTTTTGTCGATTTGTATTATAGTCGGAAAGGTTAAAAGTTACCGACCAAATCTTATCTGAAAAATTGTATAATTTCGATAGTTGAAGAATAAAAGTTTTCTCGTTCGAATAAATCAAATTTGGTATGTTTCTAATACCGAATCGAATCCGTTCGAGAAGTTTCGCGAAACTTTCAGGTTTTCAAATTGAATTATCTCGAAACTCTTATCCCAAATTGGTAAAATTTATTTTATCGTCAAAACGTAGTTTCTTTTTTTTTCACTAGAATAAAACGCGAAATTAAAAAAATCAATACTTCAATTCTATTAATATTTCTCATTGTTTTCTGCTTCAGTTTTGCATTTCGTGCAATTTTCAACTGTCACGCTTTTATATTTGGTCAACCGTCGCACGTAACGAGACCAAATTTAGCTCACATATAATAAATCCTTAAAATAATTCCCACGCACGGATTTATCCGACAAAGAACCAAAAAAAAAATCGAATATTTCATTCAGAAAATACCTCGGTATTTCGACGACTTATCGCCAAATCACCGTCAATTACCATCGGAACTAGTTTTTATCTGAATCTAGTTCGAATGGCACTAAAAAAATAAATCATTTTCGAAATGGATGCATTTCGTATGTAATTAGTTCCGCGTGACTTAACAGATTAGATAAAGCGACGTTTTAATTACTTTTACTTCGAGAACTCGAGTTTGTTCTGCTTGTCTTTTGCGTATCTAAAATTTCGTCTTTTTCGAAAATTTCTTTGATATAAGAGAAGTATTGATCCGAATATGATTTTCGATGCGGTGTTTATTCAATTTTTTTTTCTGTAACGAAACTGCACTTGACAAATATGTAACGACGGTGCAAAGTCCACCGTGCATGTTTGTCGTTCTCAAGTGTTGAAAATCATTCGTTTATAAGTAGTAAATATTCGTCTTTTTCAAATACGAAACGACCACAGACTCGTTAATTCCAAAAATTCCATAAATCAGTAATTGAATGCGATTATCGTCCGTTTGAATTTCCCGATATATGTTCAACGACTTGATCGAATGCAATTTCGAAAACGTGTCGTTTCGTTTTATATTATAATTACAATTCAGCAAATCAATCTTTCGTATTTTACAATTAGACCCATCCATTGATTGTTCTCGTTCAGACTTTGCACCGACCCGATCGACCTACTCGATTTGTATGAATTGCATTCATCTCGATCTTTGAAACGACATTTTCATTGATATTCGATTCAAATGTACCGAGAATGATATTTTTCTTTTAAAAGCGCATTATAACGGCAGTCGGAAAATCGTCGTTCGCTTTCTAATTGTGAAAAATCGGTCGGTTTTGTTCTTTTTTTCTATTTTCGTACGCATTTTATTTGCCGTAATGTGGGTCTGAATGGGTTGCCAAGTTTTTCACGCGTAACTTCAAATGTTATTCGTATAGAGTTAAAAAAAAGTTACGATTTAGAATTAATTTCTGAATTGTGTCTCGCGAAAACAAGTCTGTTTTCAGCATTTGAAATTCGAGTTTATTTTTTTTAAATTCGCTGTATAGTTTATATAGAATTTCAAATGTTTATATTCGAAATTTTCAGCGATTCTTGATATTATAGTAAATCGTTTTATACGTGCCACGCATTTATCATGTTCGTATTAAAATCTCAATATGTTACATCTCGTTTTATGATAATTTGAATGATTTATGTGTAATTTTCGTTTTATCTTATTTTTGAATTTATTTAGTTCGAGACTGATACATCTGTTATACAAACGCCGTCTGCTCGTCCACAATTGTACAAGGGCGTCTCAAATTTATAGTCTCGAAAATAAAGCGAAAGCATTCTCTGTATTTTTTTTTAAAATACACTATTATTTTTATATAAATTTGCGCATTGTATATTGCAAACGTATGAAATATATTTACAAAAGTTCAAAGTCTATATGACGCCCGAAAGTAATCATCTACCTCTTCTCAAGAGGTTTATAATTTTTTTTTCGTATTCTTTTTTCGCCAACACAACCACAAAACTCGTTTGGGCATATAAAACACATGAACTATTTTTATTTCATAGTACATCTCATATACAAAACATGTGTTTACTCAAAACATTCCCACTTGCAATAATTCATTTGCACATGTGAATTCATCACGTATTGAAAATAACAAGTTTTTGTAATCGATTTAAAATCACAATTAGTAAACTTTGATAACCCAATCACAATATTGAGTATTTGTACGAGTGTAATAATAGCAAAAGTCTTCCGAATAGATCTGGGTGATTCAAACTCGTGATCGATACAATCGTCTAAATGTGGAGAATACCCGGCGCCAAAATAAGCTGTCTGTGACGTGTCCATCTCGGTCTGATATCTCCGACGATGAATCTCACGTGAAGTCGGCCTCGTGATTTGGCAAACGGACCGATGTGTAGCTTCGTTTAAATCGTTGCTGTACTTATTTGTTTGCACGTTGTGAATTCGTTTTTATGTATGGACGTATTGCATTGTTGAGTCGAATAAAGTTTCTGTATTATGGTCTGTATTTCACGTGGCTTTAAAAAGTTTTTGTATCACAATGTGAAAATTCTCTCGTTTTAAACTTTTCGTGCACTTACATGCCGTTTTGGCTACTGTCCATTTCCATTTCATACTACATTTGATCTTGTATTATATTTAAAATGTCTAAAATTAAATATTGGACGTTCATTGTATGTTTATGGTACAATTTTCTATTTCATTGACTGATTTTATATATTTTTTTTATAGGTAGTAGTACAGCATGTGTGATGATATTGAACCGTGAAACTAGTGTAATGTATACGGCCAACATTGGTGATTCCGGCTATATGGTTATACGAAAGGGTCAAATTGTTCATCGTTCTCAAGAACAACAGCACTATTTCAACACACCGTTTCAACTAAGTTTACCGCCACCTGGACACGGAGCTAACGTCCACAGTGACAGGTGAGTTTGCTTCGTTGAATCAATTTTCTTTTAATGAAAATTTGTTAAAACGTTTTATGTTCATCAGACCTGAAGCTGCTGATACTGCAGAATTTGTAGTGGAAGATGGTGATGTGATCTTGGTTGCAACCGACGGTGTCTTTGACAATGTTCCAGAGTCTGAATTAATATCAGAACTGAAAAAAGCTCAAGGTCTCGTTGATTCGTCAGCATTACAAGCAATAGCCAATTCTATTGCATGGATGGCGAGAAGCCTATCCTTCGATGGAGAATTCATGTCTCCTTTTGCTGAAAATGCCAGAAATAATGGCATATACGCAATTGGTATTTATTAATGAAATTTCATATTAGTTATTTATTATATTTTTATTTTATTAATGTTTTATTTTTCAGGTGGAAAACCAGACGATATCACAGTCCTACTTGCAACTGTAGCATTGTGAAAACAAGTCATTATTTAATAGGAATATTAAACACTGATGTTATTCATATACACGATCAATGGTTATACAGTTTAATTATAGCATTTCTTTCTCATCCAAATGACTGCTATGTTTGAAAAAACTTTTGATGAATGTGGCTTAGTTAAGTTATGAATTGGTATCATTTTATAAGATGAAGTTTCATTTTTAATTCTGTTGAAATCACAGATTCTTCACATAAAAAGCTTTCAATTTTTATTGTCGATGTTGAATATTATTTTATTATAAAAAATGGATGTTGCTATTGATTGAAAGCTTGTGTAAGGCTGTGAAATTTTCATTTTTGTGATACTTATAAAATTGTCATTCATCATTCATTATTTTATGTAGCGAATCTTTTGTTTCGTCATTATAGATTAATTTAAGAAGCACCAAAAGTTGTCTCGTATTTTTGGGACAAATTCGTGTTCGATTAAATAGTTCAATTTGATATTTACTTCCATCTTTTATATCTCGTTTATAAAAATGCAAAATCATTCAATAAAGAACTGATACCTAATTGTAATATCTTTTGAATAATATATATGTTTAAATATCGAATGTGTAACTAAAGAGCATTATACAATAATACTTATTGAATTGGTGGCCTTTTTTTATACATTTTTGGAACTTGTTGAAAATCATTACCAATTTAAAAATTAAATTAAATGTGTCATTGTTCTCCACAGAGCACTTCAATACATTTTCTAGCATATTGGTGCTACAAAATCACTCGTTTAATATGCAAAACTGTCTATATGATGAATTATGCAATGTGTAAATGATTTATTAGTTTAGAATTTAATTTTAAGTTAAAAATAAGTTTCTCTATCTCAACTTATAACATTTCATGCAGTGTTCGAGCATGACATTGAAATTGTAAAACTATCCTATGTATGTAATATTACTTTATAATTTTAAGGAAATTTAAATCGTATACAAAATGTCTCAATTAAACGCACTTGCTTGCTTAGTTATTATTTAAAATGAGGTTGTTCTATATTTAAAATGCTGAGTACACGTTAGATATAGCTTCCAAACTTTCATTGTAAGTTATTTATTTGAAAAATATTTTAGTTCAGTCCTGATCACTGAAACTGTATATCGTTGCAATTGAGTCAAAGTAATACATGATTTGAAAGCTTTGGCTGTGATTGCAATTATAATTGTCCTTTTAGTACAGGACTCGCGTAAATATGGAAAATAAAAGCCATTACCAATCACTCTTGCATCTATTTTTTTTTTGCATTTAATTTCTCCTATAAAAATGGTTGCTTTTTGTATCGACCTAGTTCTCAACTGTTTTTACCATTACAATAAATACGACAGATTACACAAATCAACTTCGTCTTGTGATTTTAGGTTTATTTGACGACTAGGTTCTTAATTAAAGCAACCATTTAATATATTTTTGAATGTACCTAATATTTAGGTTTTTCAATTGTTATAAAATAAAGGTACTAAAAAATAATGAAAATGTTTTTATTTTTAGATTGTGCAAAAGAATTTCATAAAAAATTGCGACAACATTTATAAAAATTTATTATAAAAATTACAACATCTTAAAAAATTTCATACAATTATATTGAAATTTTTGGTATTACAAAAAGAAAAAAGACCACACACTTCTTTCTATCAATGTTATCATGGTTTTTCAAAGAAAGAAATCACTTGTGTTATGATAAAAGATTGGTTCTAAAATACGTGGCTTATGTATGACACGATTCAATTATTGCACATGTTGCTGATACGAGTAAGGTTTCACCAGCAAATATTATGCAAATAATACTGGTAGAACATTTGTTTGTATTGATACAAATAATTTTTGTCATTACATTAAACTAAATATCTTTTAGTTATAAATAAATAAGATTTATATAATCCAATGTAAGATTTATCTATCTATCGGGCGCATCGGGTCTATCTTCTGGTAAAGGAACATAATCGGGATCTTCCTCCGGATCAAAAAGAGTTTTTCTGAAAAAAAAAAATCTGAAATTAAACAATCGATCATAGAATTGGGGTGTTGAATTTGTGATCGACTTACAAAAATTGAGGCGTTTTCAATATGCGATAACCACCGCGCTGCCGGGGCAAAACATCTTCGATGAAAAAGTACATATGACCAACGACAATACCCACAAGATCTACTTTAATGGAATTACCGAATAACACAGAAAATCCTAATAAAACCCACGGTAAATAAGGTACCTGTTAAAAGATTTAAATATTAAATTACGACCAGATTTTTTTTTTGTTTTTTGTCAATGTATCTTACCTGGAAATTAAATCCGAATATATTCATACGCACAAAAGGATTCCTACGAGACCAGACATACACAAGCATTACAGTAAAAGCTTGACCTAAAAATAAAATATTAACAAAGAAAGCGAGCAACTGTAATTTCGATTAAGGATGACATTGTTCGTGTATTGAAAATATTTCGTGAAATAGTTTAAATTAAAAGGATACAATAGTCCAAACACCGCCAAACATAAACATCATAACAAAATCAGCAGTTCGTCCTCTGAACGATCCTTCTTCTAACATACGACAATATCGATATGTAAAAATTATATTTAAGAAGAAATTTAAGCCCATGTGACCCAAAAATAGGAATGTCGTTATAAACCTCCATAATTGGTAGTGTTCGAGTATCAAAATTGGATTAAAATATAGTTGAAATGGTGTGACCAAATCTAATTGCTGAAAATAACAAAATTTCATTAGATACATTCTTATCATAAAATATATTTAAATTTTGGCATGGAAACGGATCAAAAGCACATTGACACGATTACAATACAGTAATCCCCTCTATAACGTCAAGATAGGTTCGACGTTATAAGGGGAGAATTTATGAAATCAATAAATGAAACATTTTAATTTTAATTTTTAATTGTATTTTTCAAATACATTTCAAAAAAATTTAAATTCAAATGCATTTGAAAAAAATGACGTTATAGGGGAGACGCCGCAACATTATAGGGGAGATGTTGAAGGAGAAATTACTGTATTTTGATGTACTAAAATTTTATTTTATAAATTCAATTTATTTTGATTTTAGTTGACATATAAAAAAAAAATTCAAATTTTTCAACAGGCATATTACACATTCGAGTCATCTATTTAAGGCTTCGTAAGAAAACGATCAAATCAAAAACGGAAATCAACCACCCACTGCACATACCTTCAACGAAACAAACAAGATAGCGATAACGCGACCATCCAACAACAAACACCATTGACAAACTATAACAACCGAAACCAAAAACAACACAACGCGACGATTCAAAACGACCGCCAAACCACAAACACACACAAACCTCCATACGCAAACAACCACACGTGCACACGAGCATTGCGGGGACCTTTTCGCGAGTTTTATCGAATCCGACACGAGCGAAGGGGCACAGTATTGTGCAAAGGGGGCGCAGCCCTTACCACGGCGAGGGTGGTGAGCACGCAGGCTGTCGTGTAGGCTCTGGTGACGGCCGGCACTTGCAGGTATTCCTGCCGCAGCGTTTGGTACGCCATACGACCGAACCCTGCAAACGCCGAAAACGCTGGAAAACACCGAACTGACAAACACACATCACCACATGGCTGCCACTACGCGGACACAAACGTCATCGCGCAGGGGTGACAGTCGCTGCGGGTGGATGTTGCCATGTTTGAAATTGTTTTTGTTTTGTGGAACAGGGTTTCGAAATGTAGTTTTTTTCGTTACGGTTTTCGACTATGGTTCAAAAAATATATATATATTTTTGTTAAGCTGTAACCGTATACCGGAATGAAAAAAATTACGGTTCGAATTTATATTGTCACTGGCGTTCACGAAGCTAGCGCACATAGACAATAGCGCAGACGACGTTAGTGCACATAGAAACTAGCGCACCCGACGCTAGTGCACATAAACACTAGCGCACACGACGCTGACCCACTTGATATTAGCACACGTGACGTTAAAACATTGACGCTAGCACACTGGCACACATGCTAGCACACACCAACAGTAGCGCACAATCTGCAAAAAAATTCAAAAGGGTAATATAAATAAAAGAATTTAAGGATAATTGAAGAAATGTTATACATGAAGGTTAAATGATCCACTGAATGCTCTATAATTTGCTTAAATCATAATATTATCATATTATTTAGATATTTCGGAATTTTTCGCGAATTACGTGATAGCGTCGTTGTTACGTATTTTATCATGATTTTTTTTAACCGTGCTGAAAAATCCCGCCAATTCTTGAAAAAAATATTTGATAGAAACTATCTCTTGCCAAAATAATCTCAAATTAACACATTTATCTGCTGAGGGTATTACATAATTATCATTTAACATTAAAAATCAAGGAGAATGAATGATTATGATGTTAAATTGCTTGTAGATCGATTCGATAGATTGTTATTGTCATTGAAGCAATGCATAATGCCAGCTACACAAAATATAATCAAATCACGCATTTATCGCGTGCTATATTTTATATGTTATATTTTAAAATGCCAATATACTGAAAAACTTCTTCCGCGTGTTTTGCTTACTTCAGATAGAATAGTAAGTTCTTAATAATTCTCAAATCGCAGTCGTATTTTATAAGAGTTTTAAATATCAACATATGTGTAATTAAATATTTTACTAACGTAACTATATTTTTTAATATAAATAAAATATTTTGCGTTCAATGTGCAATTATAACTATATTCACTGTAATAGAATTAGGCTTTTTCGATAAAAACAAGTATATGTATGTTGTAATGCGATTCGAGGACAACATTTATCATGAACAATCATAAAGTTCAAAAACGTTTCATTCGGTTTTATAATGATACGAATAGACATTCCAGGCATGCATTGGGCGATGATATTTTTTATAATAATTTAAAACTTTAACGTAATAATCGATGATCAATTTTTTTTCTATGTAGAGATCGAAGGAAGTTTACTCAATATATTCTATCGAAATCAACAAAGTATGCTAGATAGACTATTTCTGTAATTCATATACATTAACTGATTAAATTTATATAGAAAAAAGGAAATATGATATTCACGTATTGTAAAGGTCGAAATATATTATAATATTTCGATGGTTTGGTATTTCATTGCTTTATGTATATTATTGTCAAATATTACTATTATTGGAACTCTAAACAAATAAAAGTATAAGAAACTTTGAGAAGAACTTTTATTGATTGTCATTTCAATTGTTATTTATAACAAGAATATTAACTCAATTTAACGATCATTACATTCTCATTACCGATGTTACTTTGTTTTTTGTTCTCTTTTCTTTATTCACTTTTTTGTTCAGGATACGAAAATAAATAAATTTTCGATATAGCCGGTTATGACCGACCATTTGACGGTCACTATCTCGTCTACGTGAACTATTATATTATATTTTAGATCAGTTAGAGGGTAACATTGAAACTAGAAAGAAGGGCACATTTGAAATTTGCTCGATTAACTTAAAAAAAATTAAGTGCCCGTGAAATCCAACACTTATCAAAATAAGAAGTATTGCTTCAAAAACTCAATAATTGAGTTGAGGTTTTGTCTTCAAAGAATACTCATACTCTGGCATACGCCAATCTCTTTTATCCTGGTTACCTAACCGGGAAGGTAGGATGCAGTTATTTATGACTGACCACACCTGCTTTCTCTCTGAACATTGATGTATCGCATTGAACAATTTCGACCGAGTCATCCCCACCTCGTGTCAAGATCATTTTTTGCTATATTTGTAGTCAATTTTAACCTATGGTAAAAAGTAAGGACACGTTTGCTGTGTCATCTGGCCGTTCACCAAGTTCCAAGTAAAGTAAGTACTCGAATAGTTGTTCTTTGTTAATATTCTGTATCTTAGAAATGTGTCCTTCAAGCTTAAATAAAAATATGACGCTCGTAATTAAGTTTAGTGTGTCCGAGTCCAAACTAGACTGGCCCAGTGTAGAGCGAGGTACAAATATTAGATATTATAGATTTCTCCTGTCTATTTTTTTGTTTATCAGTTTTAATATTCAAGTATTCTTAGATCAGGATGTCATTCATATTTGGATAATTATCATACTTTAGATCCGGAAAGATATCGTGTTAAAATTGGATCTAAAGTGCTAATTTTCATTTAGTTTATATCTGAAAATTTTTGTTTTTTGGATTTAAAAAATATTAATTTTAGTACTCACCTTATAACTTCTTGGAATTACTTCATGCATTTTACTTCGTGAAAACGTGCTAACATATCAAATCAAAAACATTGTACTGCAAAACGAATATTTTATTTACCAATCACGCTTTTATGCTTCCTAAAACATTTCTTAAAAATATCACATCACTGTCAGGAAAATTATTTGTGCATATAGACAAAAATATTTCGCAACACAAATTTCGCTTGAAGTCCATCACGGGGCGACATTACAATACATTTATCCGCATTGAACACGTGAGTTTTTGCCTCATCCAACAAAAATATTTTGATTAGGTAAATGTATATGCATACGTTTTTTAAATCAAATAAAGAACAATTCAAATACAATCAACATAAAAAACTCAATCCATCAAACCAGTTAAATAAAACATTCGCATTGATTATTCAAATTGTCATTTCATTCAAATTTTTTTCTTCAAACGAATATTTGACGTTTTTGTTGAAATCAAAAACCATTTAAATACTTCACACACGAAAAATTCATCACCAAATAAAAATGGTCACATAATTTCATAATTTTATCATACAACTTTCGATTTTGAAAATTATGATTTTAAAATAATCTCATACGATCATGAATGAATCGTTTCCACCGTCAAATCCATAACACAATCAAAGTTTCCAAAAAACCTTCACGCCGAATCAGCACTGAACATTCACGTCCACTCCACGACTAATGACTATCATTTTTTACACTTCGTCCACATCTGTGCACACTGTCGTGTTTGATTCTCGACGATACGAATCGATCACATCCGACAAATAATTTGCTATCGTAATTTGCAATAAAAACTACACACGATTCACTCAGACACGGCCAGAGAGCCGCAGAAGACATGACGTCTTCCTAGGACGTGCTTCGTCGTCAATTATCGAACACATCGAGTGTAAAGTTCAGTTATCTTGATACAATGGAAGTCTTGTAGATTTCCATATCGCTGCATCTGTCCGTGTCCAGAGGAAGACGACCAGAACATCAGAACATCAGAAGCAGCAATCATGGAGAACAAGAAGGAGCTGGATCACCGCGAAGATGAGGAAACCCAGGTAAATGTTTGATAGTTTCAATGATGATGTCACTAAGCGAAAGTTTATCGAATTATATGAGGCGGTCGAACGAGCGATATGATTAGGATGATAAGTTGAAAATCAGTGAATGTTAAAAAATTATCAGTGTCGATGTTTTATTATGTTCGAATCGGAAAATCGTGCGGATTCCGAATCTTTTTTGTACATTTATTTCCAATTGTTTGAATGATAATGATCGAAAATTCGATCGATGTCGAATTAACCAGTGCAAAATCTAATTTGAAATCGATGACGTCATGTAATTGTGCATTGTTTAAATAATTTTTGTTCTATGATCGCCCCCGAATATGTACTGAGTTTGTAATTTCGTTTTGACATTAAAAAAATATTTACATACGACTTAATCAACAAAAAACAAACGTAGAATTTTCCATTGATTTATTCATATAAAACAAATTATTAGGACGAGGAAAAATGATTGTTACGAAAATCCTCATTGTTGATTAACGCAGACCAATTGTCTTCAATCTACACAATCAATCGAGACAACTTTGAATTAAATTGCCTTGAAATTTTCCATACTTACATATATTTAACAAAATATTAAAACATATGTATATTTTTCAAGAGATTTGTAAAAAAATTGATTTGTGAAAATTTTGATTGTGAAAACATGTAACTGTTGCTGATTTGTTTTTTTTTCTCTTTTAAAGGCACTGTATGTTTTCCTTGTAATAAAAAAATGTATACCTTTTTCTTCATCTAAAAAGCATATTCGATTTAAAAGGTCAGTTAAAATATATGAAGTTGATAGGAATGGAAAAATTAATGCGTGCAAAATTTTATCGATTACATAAATTATCATGGTTAAGGGGGTATTCTCGTGTAGAAATACGAAAAAAATCGATTTTTTTTTTCTTCGTATTTTTAAAGTCTAGATCTTTAAAATATGTGCCTAATAGGGTTTTTTGAAAGTAGTATTATTTTAAGAATGACAGCTATTTTTGTGATGGCCAAATGTATGTAAATCAGTTACGCTGCCCGAAACTTAAACCGCGATTTTCTCGAAACTACTTTTTTCAACCTGATTGTCATATCTTAAGTTCTAATTAACCAATTTTCTCAAAATTTTGAGAAAATATTCTTTGTATATTCATCTAGAAGTTGAACTATGGATTAAAATATATTTTTTACTATTTTTAAAAAATTCGTGAAGGTCAAAAAAAGAGTCTGAATTTTTTTTTTAAATCGTTGTATACTAAAAAAATTTTTAGTTGTTTTTTTCTTCTACTCGAAAAAACGCATGAAATTTAAGCCTCTACACGAGAATACCCCCTTAAGGAAACGTGTATAATGCGAATATAATAATGATCGTTTTTCTGTTTTATGATTACTTGTGCTGCATTTTAATAGGTTTTAATGGTTTTACACGTGCGAAAAGCTAATTGATAAAAAAGGTACTTGATACGTACCTGGTTCATTTTTATGTAACTAATATAGATAAAAATTTGCAGTGAAATGTTTATGAATTGCTTTAAACAAAGATTAATTTTGATGATTAAATATTATATCATTAAAATGTTAAAGTTCGAAAATTCATAACGGACAAAAAAATCAATCAATATCTATTCAAGCTCTTTGTTCCATAATTAAACTGTCAAATGAAACTATTCATGCTGAAATATTTCAATTACATAAACAAATATCATATTTATTTATACCGCATTAAAAATTATCGACACATTTTTTTTACTCAACATTACTTTGAACACTACTATTTATTTGCGGAGTTAAATTCAAAAACGACAGACGGATGCTGTTTAAATACTGAAGAACAATTAAAAGGTAAAATAAATTGGAGTCAGCATTGAAAATTGTAATTATATGGATCTTTACAATTCCAAACCATTTCAAGCAATTATTTGCATTGTCGTGTTTATATACTAAGGGCTTGTTTAATTATTTTATTTTATTTGTTATGTGCTTAATTCATAGAGATTTTGTTTGTATTAATAGTAGCTAGAACTTAAAAAAATAAGATAAAGCAATTGATGTTCCATTAACTATGGATTATCTCGTTGTTTAAATTCTAAGTCGTATGAGTTTCATTACAGAAAAACTTATGTACATTTTCATGTAACAAATGAAAATTGAGTACAGTCAATGAAAATAACTGAAAAAATAAACCCGATAATGTTTGTGTGTGATTTTCTTTTTGCTTTAATCAGCATTTAGATCAGATTAATTACTCGAAAATGAAAAATCTAATCATACAAACCGATAAATATTTTAAATATTATCAGATTTCTAATTACGTCTTATCTAAATTTCATAATTATTATATAAAACAGTGATTTTTCATTTATTTGATAATGTATGAAACGATATAAATCAGTACATTCAAAATAACGTAAATAGCTCAAATGACGGAATAAAATTTTTATTAACATCGATTAAATTTTATGTTTAGTGTACAAATTAATAGACTAATCAACCGAAACGTGTCCAATAAATCTGATTAATCAAATCAAAAGAACATAGCACGAGTATATAAACAGTAATTGTTATATTCTTACAATATTGTATGTTAAATATCGGTATGTTAAATATTTTTATGACACGAATTTCAAACACATTAAAGACATACTGAAATATTCATAAGAGTGAAATTTTATTCAAATTTAAAACAAGAACAGTTAAATATAGGACCCACTGTACACTATCAGATACGTAAAACTTACGTGAAATTTTTGGAAAAAACCCAAAACGCCTCATATTAGTTTCGTTCATTCATTTAAGAGCACGAGCCGTGGTTCGTTACGAATTCGTTGTTCTCGAAAAAAAAAAATATCCGATGAAAATCAATATCACAATCATCGCGGAGTGGGGTTACATGAATTAGAGAACAAATTGATTATGTCACTTTTCTGTGTTTCGAGTCGTATAGAGAATTTCGAAAAACAGTTTTGTTTAGAAGTTGCATGAAAGACGTCACGAACCAGTCCTAGAAATTAGGTGATAAAAATTTCGAACAGAAATGTTTTTTTGTATTAGTGAAATTGCGCATGCATCACTGAAAAGTTTCAAGGGTTTATTCTGCTGCGCGTATTCAGATTAAACGTACGTATCTTATCGAGATTTTAATTCTAAATCATTATATTATTTCATTCTCGGAACATCTAATATAATTGACACACATCGGTAATATAATCCAGAAATATTAATGATTTTTCAATTTCGATTTTTAGGAGCCTCTTCTCGATCCATCGCGGAAACCTCAACCGACCATCGAAAAAGTCAATAAGGATTCTGCGCATAATATGGCAGTGGATCCACAAGTGGACATATGTGCAGAGTTGATGGGGAGTTGGGGAAAATGGCAAATGAGGGTGGTTTCTTTGATATATTTGACGAAGATACCTGCTGCTTGGTTCATGGCCTGCATCATATTCACTGCTCCGTTTCCATGGTATGATGAATATAATTGTGATGTTTCTAAATACGAGAACGACTCGAATTGGATATCGGTATCGCATCCTCAAATAATCACGGCTAATGGATCATATCAAAATGATTATTGTCGAGTGATTTTGGAGTCGAATACGCCTGGAGTTGATGTTGTAGTTGCTTGTGATTCCTTCGAATTTAGTTTGGATACTTATACTAGTCTGATAACGCAGGTAGGCTAAATTTATTCGAAAATAAATTATTCAAAGTGACAATGTTTAAATTTTATATTAAAGTTTAATTTAGTGTGTTCGAGAAATATCTTGATAGCTATCACGCAATGTTTCCATCTTTTCGGAGTTTTGATCGGTGGAATTGCCGCCAACGAACTTATGGTTTAGTATGTGAAGTTTTTTTTTTTCAAATAAAATTTTGAAACTCCTTGTGCTTAACGGAATCTTCATTAGTTATAGCCCAAAAGATGTTATGATGACTGGAATTTTGTTGTTGATTCCTTGTGGGCTAGCTACAGGTTTTGTTCCATGGTTTTGGATTCATGTGATGTTTAGATGTTTAGCTGCAGCTTGCTGTGCATTGATTTTCACTCCTGGGGGAGTTATATGTAATTGTTTAAAAAATGTTTTATTGCTTAAATTTATTTGTGTAATGTAGAATAGATTCGAATTAACAAAAAAGAAATTAGTTTCAGATATCATAGGTGGTCGATCAAAAACTATAGTTAGTGCAAATTTTGAACATTTTTGGTCTATTGGTGTTGTGCTTTTACCAGCAATAGGTTATTTCACTAATAAATGGTCACAAATATATATCACAATTAGTTCACCAGCTATTCCTTTCTTTGTGATGTGGTTGTATGTATTTTTAATCATCTAAATTTTATTTATGTTTAGAACAACTTGATTTTTAAATATATTTTTATTTAAATTTTTAGTTGGTTGCCAGATTCACCTCGGTGGCATTTAGAAAAGGGTAATATTGAAAAAGTGCAATCAATTTTGGAGAATGCAGCACGTATTAACAATTTAGAAATGAAAATACCCAGCAATTTAACAGCACAATTAGAGAAACAATCAAGAATTGTCATTGAAAAGTAGAGATTTCATTATTTTACATAAAAATTTTTCAAAAGAATTTGATATTAAATATATAAATATTGTACTAGAAATGAAAGTTTGAAATCACAAAATAATTGGAAGCATTTAATGTCATTACCAGGAGGTATTCAAATGATTTTAGCAGCATTCACATCATGGAGTTTAATGTTAACATGTTATTATGGAACACTTCTTAACATAAGAAGTTTTGGACGTGAATACCTTTATGTTAACACTGCTATTGCTGGTACGAAGAAAAATTTTCGGAAATTATTGTTTATACTCTTCATGAAATTCATTTGAAATTTTCAGGATTTTGTGAAATCATTGGAGGATTTGTAGGTTTTATGATTTTACTTTACTGCAAAAATAAATGGAAAATAGTAGGCGGATTTACAGCAATCACAGGATTAGTGAATTGTTTAATTTGGATACTGCCCAACTATAGTATAAAACACTTTTAATAGGAGATAATATTTATTACTTTTGATAATTATTTCTTCAATAAATTTTTATTTTATAGTTGATGGCAGTCATAAACTATTAGACCTACTACTCATATCAATGTTTAACAAAATAGGAATAAGTGCATGTTTGTGTGTTTTGACCACTTGTACTGCTGAACTGTTTCCTATTCCGCACAAGAAAAGAATTATATATGGGTCGACTGTTGCAGGACGCACAGTTTTCCTCACTGCTCCTTTGATAGGAGCTATGGTAATACTTTGAAGGATAAGATACACTAACAATAAAATTAAATTTGGAAATCTTATTTTAAAATTATAGGTGATATACGGTGATGCAGTTCCTTTATGTTTTTTTGGAGTTTTAACAACAATTGGAGGATTGTGTGCATTTATTATGAAACCTGTGAATTTAAAAGTAGAAAATTTACCCAAAACAATTTTCACTATAGAAAATAAGTTGTAGTCTACTTACAAATTAATTTATAACGAATGTAGTATCTACTTAAATATTTTATTTATTGTAATTTTAATTGTTATAAATTTATTGTATGACAAAATAGCTTAAATATACAAGTTTTAATTAAAGAAAATAAAATAATTTGTTTTTATTATATTCAAAGAATTATACTGGCTATAAATAAAAATCTTTTTATCGTTTTTATTTAATAATTCTATTTCGAAATTTTTCATGGATGTGTTCTACGCTTGGCATTGCGAGATTATGTGGGCTATTGTTGGTATGTGCTAATGTCTCTTGGGCAAATGTCCTAAAACCAAGTTCAACTCTGCATTACGAGCAGGCTTGATTTTCAAGTGTCAGGGCTATAATTTTTGACGTTTGCTGTTTGTGATTATACTTTTTACCGGCCTAGATTTTCGATACTCAATTATAAATGGATTTACCGTGGATAAATACATCACCTGAGTATGTTTTTTCTTTATGAATTTCCATCAATTTGACTAACAATTAGTCTAGATTTAATAACAGTAAATTTTCAGGTTAGAAAATGGTGTACAGATTATCAATCAACTTGACAAATCCAAGTTCCAAAAATTCCTCCAACACATCAAAGATAATTCTGCATCAAGAACAAAAAATGAAATGTTCACAGTTGAAGAAGCCACGGCTTTAGAGAGAGTTTTCAAATTAGATTCAACTCAAGTAACTTTACTCATAAAAGTTACATTGTATATTTTAGAACGATTATCGAGATTTATAATGAGGCCATCTAATATACGCACAGATTTAGTGAATAAATTGAAAATGAGCAGTGATAAAGCAGAAATATTTATAAGTTTTTGGCAAAACCTCATGAAAATTATATCAAACGAATTCAATGTCAAAAACTTAGCAGAAATAGATCAACTTGTTGAACCATCATGGCAATTGAATTTAGCACTATCTTCACATTTAAATAAAAAAGAAAGAGAAACAACTATATTACTCGATATGAAAACAATTCAAAATTCTCCAAAGTCTACAAAAACATTCGTTGAAATGTCTACTACTGAGCTTTTATCTTTTAACAACCAATTAGAAGCAGCCCAGCTTGAAGTAGATTCAATTATAAAATCTTATATTTAGATAACTATTATTTGCTGAAAAGATAAACTAGAGAATTTTATTTACGTTATTCATATTAAGATGCATGTAATCTATAATTATTAAAAACGATTCTATTAATCAATATATGTCACTGGTAATAAAAAAAACTTTTTAAATGTTTGTATATTTTTCTATATAAAAATAAAATAATTTTATATAAGCAATAACAAACTATTTCTTAATAATATTCATTTCAAAATTGTTTCATAAACATCAGTCCTTCGTTGTTTTGTTGTTGGTATTTGACTTCTAACTTCATCAACCTTGCATAGATCTAAAAAAATAATTTGATTATACCAAATTTTTATACATCTGAACAAAACAACAAACAACTATTACCTATATCAGCTAGCAAAACTTCCTCCTCGTGACCGGCTTTGGCTACAACTTCTCCCCAGGGATTGACCAAAGTGGAATGTCCCCAAGCAACATAACCAGACGTTTTATCTCTGGCTGGACTTATTGTTCCCATATACAATTGTAGATCATTTGCTCTTGAACGAGCAAGTAATTCCCAATGAAGAGGGCCCGTCGTCATATTGAAAGCCCCAGGATACAGCAATAAATTGCAACCTAAAAGCAGATGATAATAATACAACATTTGATACGTTACAAGATATTAGTCATTATTGCTATGCAAACCCATATTTGCATAAGCTCTTGCCATTTCTTCAAATCTTAAATCATAACAGATTCCCAAACCGACTTTTACTGGACCAATGGTAAAAGTGTTTAACGAGTTTCCAGCCGAAAGAACTTCAGATTCTTTAAATGTTATTTTACCAGGGATATCAATATCGAATAAGTGAATCTAAAAAAGATATTGTATTAAAAAGTTTCATTGTAAATATTATTCAAAATTTAGACTAATAATTACTTTTCTGTGCATGGCAAGAATTTTTCCATCAGTACCCCAAACAGTACAGGTGTTATAAAGTTTTCCATTATTTCTTTCAGGCAAAGTGCCACCAACAACTACAACACCTAATTCTTTAGCAATATTCGAGAGCGCCTCACATGTTGGACCTTTAGGAATTTCTTCTGCATACTCGTCGAAATATTCTAAAATAAATATTGAAATTCATAAACATATTCAATTTATATAATTCTTCAATTTTTTTTAATAAACCGACTTGTTCCATATGGCGAGTTAAAACATTCCGGTAACGCAACTAACTCTGCTCCCTTATCTTTAGCGGTCCGTATACATTCTATGGCTTTAGCGATGTTTTTAGTTTTATCTTTCCCAACTAAAAGTTGCACAAAAGCCACACGTAAGCCTGAAATTTAACATGTAATTAAGTTAAAGCATTTATTTCTAAACTAATATTTTAACCACGATTTTTCAAAGGAGTATAAATATAAATTTAGATAATTTCAAAATTTTCTTGAATTATTAGAATATCAATTTTTCGAATTATGTTTATAAGCTGATATCTGAATATGGTAATTTTTAAATGATTTATTTCGTTTATGATGCTAAAAGATACGTAATAAATAAAATATGATTTTTTGTAAAATTTATAGTTATAAATGATTCAGCAATCTATTTAATACAATTAAAAAATAAAAAGTGGTTAACATATAAGTAAAACTACAATATTTATGTGTAACCAACAATAAAATTAAATCTTTGACTAAAGGACTTATACCACTTTGAAAAATAATGACTAGTGATTCGAATGAATAAATTGTGAATGTTAAACTCTCAAAAAGATAAATCTATAATAACATAAAAATTTAAATATGCAAAAGCGAATTCTTCGAATTCGAAACAACAAAAAATGATCGCAGAATTGAGTAATGACCATATGAATAAGGCGAATGGCGACTAGGTGGCGTTCGGAATCGAGGGTGAGCCGCATCCATTTCCGAATATAGTTCTGAATCCGACATGATAATGAACGAAAACAAAACCAAAAGGAGGAACGATAACTTTTAAGTGTATCCTATCAACTTTTGGTATTGTTTTTCGTCTCACCTCGATTCATTATAGAAAATGAAGAGAGGAATCGTAACTCCCAGACTGTCCACTTTAGGACTGACGTCAAATGTCAACTTGTTATCATTCAATGTGACTTTCTTATCACATCTGTAAAAATATTTATATTTGTTTTGAATTAATTTATTATGTGATAATTTAAATTATCACAGTAAAAAAAATTCATTTAAAATCGGTATAAGGAGGTGGTTCTCATAAAAAAATTAGGTATGATTCATCTAATCCGACTAACTTATCGACTGATAATTAATTGAAACAATACTGGTCATTTTTCGAATTAAATATAAATAATTGTAAATAATTAAAACAATAATAATTGAAACGCAAAATATTTAGATATGGTAATAAATTCAAAGATTACGGCTAATGTCAACTGTCAATTCCTCGTGGTGAGTCAAACATGAAGAACTTGGAGGTTTGGAAGTCTTCAAAATGCTCGTTGTGGAAGTCAGAGTCGTATTTTGAACGTATCAAAGTAGCCCTTTCTAGCGATTGTCCCGGGCTGTTGTTTATTTGTGTCGATCTTCGACTTGTGCAATATAATGCCGATGGAAGTCAAAAAGTACTATTGAATATATTGGATGAAGTGCCCACAGTTTTGGAGTCTCATATACTCGAGTTAGTATTTTTCTCCATACAAAGATTATTATGTTTGTTTTTGACAACTGGCGAAATAATATCTGTCGATGTTGACTCGAACGAAGTGATTATTCCTAATATTGAAGAACAAGGTTTAAAGGTATGTACTTGAAAAATAATTGCAGTATCGATAATTATTCTTATATTCATGGTATTTTTATAGTCTGTAGGTATCAGTCCAGATCAAGAAATAGTAGTTCTTTTAACTAATGACAATAATGTACTACTTCTTGACTCTATGTTCAATATTATAAACAAAATTGAATTATACTCTTCTCAATTTGGGGAAGGTGAATTTATAACTGTAGGTTGGGGCAAAAAAGAAACCCAATTTCACGGTTCAGAAGGCAAACAAGCAGCTCACAAAAAAACCGATTTTGAATCAAGTTTGTATTTATTTGTATTGACTCAAAATATTGTTTTTACTTGAGGTAATAGCTTCTTCTTGTTTAATTTAAGGCATCAAACTTGACGATAATCGTAGCTGCATTACATGGAGAGGAGATGGATCATATTTTGCTGTCGGTTTCATTGCAGAATCACAATCTTATTTCAAAGTATATAATAGAGAAGGAATTTTACAATTCACCGGTGAAAAACAACCAGCGTTAGAGTGTATGTACGTATGGAGACCTTCGGGGAATCTAATTGCTACAACACAAATATTTCCTAACAAATATGTTGTGGCTTTTTTTGAAAAAAATGGCTTAAGACACGGAGAACTTGTTTTACCATTTAAACAAGAACAAGTCACTGTAAAAAGTTTATCGTGGAGCGGTGATTCGGAAATTTTATCCATATGGTACTTTAATAACGAATTTAAAACAAATCACATTTTGCTATACACAATCAATAATTACCATTGGTACTTAAAGCAGTCACTCGTTCTCCCTGATTTGCAAATATCGCATATCGTTTGGGAGGATAATTTATCAGACAATAACGGAAAATGCCTCCACATATTTTCGAGTAATGGAATGCACAATAAATTAGAGTGGATTTGGTCCATTGACCAAAGCAGTGGAAAAGGAGAATCTGATGATGCTGCAGTCGCTGTGATAGATGGAAAAAAAATACTTTTGACCAGCTTCAGATATTCTGTAGTACCACCACCGATGGCTTCAAACGTTATCGAGTGTGATCAAAATATTAATAGAATTATATTTGGTCCAATATTTAGTGGTTCTGATGGCAATACAGATGAAAATGGAATAGATTCAAATAGTTTTTGTGCTTTTACAGAAGATGGAACATGCAATATGTATGTAAAAGAAAATGATAAATTTCAAAATATTGGTTCAGGTCATTTAGACATTTTAAATAATGAATGTATCATAAATAATATGACTTGGATTTCAAAAAGTACACTCGTTTGGGTTAAATCAAATTCTACAATGTCGAATTTATATGTGATAAAAATTAATTATACTCCACAATTATCCTTCACTCTATCAAACACCATTGAAATAGAGAAACGTATTGTCGGTATTAAATCGATTTTCCATGAACAGTCAGCTATACTTCAAAGTGACTCTGGTGAACTGTTTTGCTATTCTTCAGAGGGTATTTTGAAAAGTGATATATCTTTTCCCGAAAACTGTTATAAATTCGAAGCAGCCTATATAGAAAATGAGCTTTTTGTATTTGGATTGACCAACCGTAATAGATTTTATATAAACGATGTCAAAATTGCAAATAACATTAATTCGTATTTTATTCATTCTGATTTTTTGCTTTTAACCACATTGCAACATCAGTTGTTGAGCTGTCCATTGAAACACAATTATTTAAAAAAGTTACAAAATGGATCTCGTTTTGAAAAAAGCATTTTGACTGAACAAAATGAAAATTGCTTTATGAACAGAAAAATTGAGAGAGGTGCTTATTTGGTGACAGTCGTTTCTTGTGATACAAGAACCATCTTACAACTTCCGAGAGGAAACTTGGAAATTATACAACCAAGAGCTTTATCTCTGAAAATCCTTGAAAAACATTTGAATAATAAAAATTATCATTCAGCATTTGACTTGATGAGGAAACAAAGAATAAATTTGAATTTAATATATGATCACAATCCAGAAATGTTTGTTGAAAATGTTAATGTATTTATCAACAACATTAGCAATACAAACTGGCTAAGTTTATTTATTTCAGAACTTGATGAACAAGATGTCACTCAAAGTATGTACTTGGGCGCATATTCAAACGAATGTAAAACCAACAAAGTGAACGAAAAAGTCAAGACGGTATGTTCACTTATGAGAAAAGAACTGGAAAAAATTAATGAAAACAATAAGTATATCTTACCAATTTTAACTACTTATGTCAAGAATAATACAGTTCAAGATTTAGAAAATGCGTTGATTGAAATAAAACGCATTAAACTAGATAATAATGAACAAACTGTTGTATCTGCAAATGATGCTTTGAAATATTTACTATATATGGTCAATGTAGACGAACTATACAACATCGCTCTTGGTCTATATGATTTTGAATTAGTTATGTTTGTTGCGAACAAATCACAAAAGGATCCCAAGGAATACATCCCGTACATTAATAAATTAAAATTAATGGAGGAAAATTATCAAAAGTTTACCATTGACAATGATCTAAAGAGATACGAGTCTGCATTACAACACTTGATCGAATGTGGAGAAGAAAAATCCGACGAACTCTTGATTTTTATTAAGCAACACTGTTTGTACAGCAAAGCACTCAACCTTATTTCTAATAACGATCTTAGATACAAAAACATTGCTGAAGAATTCGGAAATTTCCTTGTTTCAAAAAGACATTTTTCTGAAGCTGGTATGATGTATCTCAGGTGTGGCAAACAAGAAAATGCACTAAAATGTTTTACAGAAGCATCAGATTGGCAAATGGTAATGAATATAGCTCAGAAGCTTGAATATTCAGAAGAAGAGATATTTGCACTAAAACGGTAAAATGTTAATACAATTATATAAAATATTAATATTATAAATAAAATATCTCTTTATGGTATGTAAATTGACAGGTCACTCGTAAACAAACTGAAAGAAGTGGGGAGCTATTCAGAAATTGTGAATCTAATCACTGATTTGCCAAGTTTCAGTATCGAAGAGATTTTGAAGTATGCTTTGGAAGGAAAATTATTTAAACTTTCCTTGAGTATGTGTCATAAACATCACAAAGAGGATCTCATAGGTGGGGAATGTGTTTTATCGAAAATAAAAAAATGTGTTAAGTTTTCAGTACAAGATTGTAAAATTTGTCTAAAAATTTCAGATCTTATTGTACGACCAGCCATCCTCGAACAATATGAAAGCCTATTATCTACAATTGATCAGAACGCGAAACAACTTGAAAATCAAAAAACCAGGTTATTGATCGTAAGACAAAATAAAGCTATAAAGGCAATCAACGAAGAAGAAAATATGGCAGCAGATTGTGATTTGTATTCAGATACTAGCAGTATTATTGGTTCTTCGAGTAGCAAATCATCAGGGTGACTATATTATTTTATAAGTATCGCTATTTAGATACTTATATTTAACAAAAATCTTTGAACTTACAGGCGTAGTTATCGGTCCAGTAAAAACAGGAGAAAACATGAACGTAAAATGGCATCTTTAAAAGAAGGTTCTCGATTCGAAGATGTTGCCTTAGTCCGTGCTTTATTCTCATTGGTATCTTCAACATTTAATTTGAGAAAGGACGTAAAAGAAATAGGTTTTGCATTGCATTGGTTATCATTAGATTGTGAGATAAAACGATTACAAGTATGTATTATAACATTCCAGTGATATTGTTTGTTTAATAATTTTTTATTTATTTTGATTTGTTTTTTTTTAAAGGAGGCACTAGATGTTGTATTAAATGAAATGATCAAAAATTTCCACATAATTTGGATTCCCGAATTAAATATAGAAGCTAATAAATCAATAGGAGTTGATTTGAAGACACAAGACATAACTACGATAACAGACGCGTCCTTCAGCCTCGGTTTGTGAATTTTATTGATTTTCATATTATATATTCCATTATTTAATATTGATGCATTATTTGTAATAATTTAACATTTTTGCAGAACCCCATATAAGGATTCCACCAGTAATACAAGACATTAAATGGAAAATTGAATATTTATGAGTTGTTATATTACATACTGTTCACAATCAAAAATATATTAAATAAAATGATTTATTTTAAAATTATTTTTAATAAACACAAAATTATTGACACATTCCATACGAGAAAGGGACTTCTACCTTTTTGCCGACAGGACGTAATCTGCAGGAAGGGTATATCTACCATTTAGTTTGATGGTTATCGTCAGGTAAAATATTGATATGCGATTTTTTTCATGAACATCTTGCATATTTTTCATAAAAAATAAGCAATTAGCTGAAGAACGAAATTAATAACTGATTCACTTAGTTGTTTTTGTGAAGTCTCTATTTTTTAACCCCCCCGGTAAGTAGCAAGCAGGTAGCTGTGACTCCCCGCATGGAATGTGTTGATATCACAATTCTTAATAAGTTACATGATTTTCGATAGTCAACAAACTATTTTAAAAAAATTCGGTCAAGCATATATTTGAATGATAATTATCTACGTGATAAATTGAATCTTTTGTCTTCGAAGCAATAAATTATAGCATTTCAGAGAGCACAAATAACATTCGAAACTGACATTATCAATACCACTTGATGTTATAGACTGACAGAACGATGAAAGAGACAAATTTGTTCTTAAATAGTTAGAATTATTAAAAGTAGGTTTACCACAAATACAGTAATAGGAATTGTCCAAGTAATCAACTAAAGTATATGGAATTGTATTTTTTGTATACATAATTTTATGTTTGACAACTATTGAAGAACACAATGCAACTAATGAATCCATTTTGAAATTCGGTGGTGTCCTGATATTTTCTGCAGCAATTTTAAAAGGATTGAAAGAAAAATCAGCATCCTGGAGACGCAGACGTGATATACTAGCTGGTAAAACTGAGAGTTTGTTCTTTGAAACAGACAAAAATCTGGAAAAGAAAAAATTGTATCAAAAGTTGAAATAATCACACTTTTCCAAATATAATCAAATAAAACATACGCTAGACTTTGAATCGTTCCAACTCCCATTGGAAGAGAAGTAAGATTATTATCATCTAATTTTAAAGTTACTAGACTTCTCAATTTGGATATTGTATTGGGTAACGCTTGCAGATTATTAGAAGAAATATTAAGCAATTTCAAGTTGCAGACAATCTGGAAATAAAGTTCACATTAAAACTGCAGAAAAAACTCAACAATGAAAATCCGAATATAAATAAAATTGGTTGTACAAATTAAATACCTGTTCACCTTCAATCCATTTCCAATCTGACAATTTTGAATTCCCTAGTTTGTTATCATTCAAAATTAATTCGGTAATACATGGCATTCTACCTAAAAGTAAAAAATAAAGTTTTCATTCATACTCGATAAATTTCAACAACATCAATCTTACCTAACTCAGGTGGCAACTTCTCCAAGTTGTTATTACTTAAATCTAGAATTTGTAGACGACGAAGCGTTAATATTTCTCTTTTGAAAGTGCACATTTTCAAACCGTGCATGTGAAGCTTCTGCAAATGGCGAGGCAGTCCTTTGGTAGGAATAGCGGCTGCGCTGAGTAATATCATTCTATTTGGTGAATCATATTTAGGGACGACACCGAGACTGCTGAGGCGATCTAAATTATTCAACCGGAGTAGTTCTGGATTTCCCTCAATGCAAGAAGCGAACGTTTTAAGGAAAAGCTTCAACTGAATGGGATCGGCTTGAATTTGCATATCGATTCGGGGATCTAGAAACGCGATGGTCGTCTTGCCTTCATGACAGAAACTTGCGAACACTTTCAGCACATTTTCACCGAGTTTGTATCGTTTACCATGTTTGTTAGTTGACGAAAAGTGAAGAAGATATGGACAATTGGAATCTTTCACTCCTTTCGCTAATACCAATGTAGCAGCGGACGCTCTTGTAAATCCAGGCGAATTTGGCGAAAGAAATTGTACTTTGCATTTTAAATGCATGTTTGACTTTAGGCGCCAAAACACTGTTCGCGCGTGACGTTTGCAAGAAGACTGCTGGTTCGTTTGGTACTACCAACATTTAACTGTTTGGCTGAGAAGATTCTTTCAATTTGATTTTACTGGTGACCAAATGTTTGGGTGAATGACACTTGCGCACACAATGCAGGCGTCGCCCGAATCATATCGTGTAGTCTTGTTCTTTGGTAGAAAATGAAGAAAGCAGGATTTCGAACCGCAACTGAACCGTAACCGAAAATCGCTATAAACCGAAATTTTTGCCGGAATGGATGCCGCAAGTAAACTGGAAAAAATATCAGTTTATTTCGGTTCAGCAAAAATATTTGATAATTTTTGAAAAGTTTTGTTGTTTTTTATTTTTTGGAATTTTCGTAAACGTCGGTTTTTGTAAGCATACAGTTTTTTTTAACTCTAAGCTGAACCAAAAAGCGGAAACCGGAACCGAACCTAAATATATTTTTTTGTTGAACCGTAACTGAAAATCGCAACGAAAAAAATTACCATTGGAAGCCTTGAAAGAAAGGAATGTTTTCCAAATTTCCCGACCGTTTGCTAACTTCCAATATATGTATATCTTACTAGCGGATAGTACCCAGCGTTGCTCGGGACTTAAATTTTAAATCAATTAATTTTTTTAATTTGAATTCACTAAAACAAAAGAACAAAGCAGGCCGCGTATTATTACAATTTATGAACTTGCAAATTTTTTTTTATATAGGGGGGAACATTCCTTTTCGGACCGTCCCGTTTTGGGTTCTGAAAAATATGGTCACCATATTTCAATGATACAAAAACCTTCTTGAAAAAAAATACATATATATACATGCCAATTTTTATGGCGATCAGTCGAACGGCTATATGCAAACAAACAAACAAACAAACATCCATTTTTATATATAGAGATCATCATCATCATTATCATTGTTGACCCGTTGTGTGCCCACTGCAGGACAAGGTCTCCTCATCAAATATTGGGGGTCTAGGTTAAATACCTTATCCGAGAGCCAACCTCGTATCGTGTATATTGCTCGGGTAACGTCCTGACCGCGTATGCCACTCCGGCCTGCACTATGTGCGCCAATTGCACTATGTGCCAATTGCACTGTGTGCCAATTGCACTTTGCGCCAATTGCACTGTGCGCTTGTAGTTTTTCCTAGGGTTGCTGGTACCTAATTGATGTGAGCCGACTCGGGAAATTTGCATAAAGTGGGGTGCATGTCATAGGTAGGACAGTGGGCTTCTTTTCGATTAAAGTAAATAACTAGTGAATTTTGAAATTTAAAATTATAAAAATAACGAAAGTTTTTTTGTTGTTGATAATTTTGAAATAGGTATAGTTTTCGATGATAAAAATGGCGAAAGCGAACAGTTATTTAAACGAGTCAATTGGTGCGCAAATGTCATTTACGCAAATATCTATTGCGACAACCAGATACTGACTCGAAAACGATTAAAATTGTCGACTCGAAAAACGAAAAATATTAAAAAACCATCTAAACATTTTTATTACAATCAAAGTCGAAACCCCACATAACAGACAGAAACCAACAAAGAACCCCCTCGCCAGTTGGTACCGCGGAAGTGAGGCAGCAGAACGACCGTTTTGGTGCCACCATACATACCTGTTCATCGGCATTATCACCTTTATTCCAATTTACAATAAACACTAAATCAGTACACACACACGAAGCGACCCACATAATAGCGTACACGCGAAATTGCACTATAAACTAGCATCCATA
>JAOXNN020000078.1:922959-979798 GCA_028571205.2 Hydropsyche betteni
AGTAGGTAATAAGCATCATATTATAGACGTTAACTGTATACGCATAAAGACCATATTCGCGAAAAAGTCGCAAGCGTTAATCCGCAAATCCGCTATTATATATAGGGGATGGTTTTTTTTTGGAGTGGTAGTTGATTTTTAAATTTTCGACGTGTGTTTTACCGAGGCCTAAACCACGTAGAACCAAAGGTCTCGCCTTGTCTGTCGAACTGGTGGCCGTTGCGATCGCAAAAGTGGTCAGTGAGGGTGCAGTTTGCCTAGTCTTTACCTCGTTGCCCCCCCGGGTGGTCATTACGATTTGCTTTATGGAGAATCAGCGATCACAAAGTCTAACTCATAAACTTGCGTACTGTTGGTCTGAGAGCCTCCTCCTTTGGTATGGGCGGATTGACTCTTATGGTACATGTCCCTTATCGATACGAGGTTGGCTCTTGAATAAGTTATATAGCCTAGACTCCCCAATATTTGATGGGGAGACCCTGTCCTGCAATGGACATACAACGAGTCGATAATGATGATGACTTGTGAAAACGTTGCGCGTAGTTACGTATGTGTGTATCCATCCGCGGGAGTTCTGGTTTGTGAATCAGTTGAAGGTGGAAGTAGATTTTTTTTTAATTTATGCCGTTTCTATTTCGTGAATGGTTAAATGTGGTTTTGGTATTCAAAATCGGAAGTTTGGAGTTTATTTTTGTTGAATTTTGACGATTTGTACATTTTTAATGGGATCGAAAAAGGCTTGTTTTTTTAATGGATATATTGCATATAAGGACGATAAGATTTGGTTTATGTTTTAATTTGACGTTTGTAAATTTTTGTTGAATTCGTTCTTGATAATTGTATCGAGGTGAATAGTTTTTATTTTTTTTAGATATTTATATTCTAAAAAAAATGTGTTTTACAAAATCACTATAATATTTTCATATTTTGCTTACAATTACATCTAACTATTTTATTGGTTGTTATTATGATTTTTTTAATCGTAAGTTGTTCTATTTAAAAATAAAAGAAATGTTTTCTGACCATTTTCAGTGCTATGATTCAGCAATAATATATTTTTAGCTATTCTTACGTAATTCATCATAATAGACATTTTTACAATTTAAAATTTGCTCTGCAATATTTTTTAAATTTCAAACAATGTAAAATTTACATGAACATTATTCATTCTTGGTATATTTTGAACATATACATTAAACTCGCTAGTTAATCTTGACATTTTGAATTTCGCATTTAGTTTTTATAAAAAAAAATCAAAACCAACAATTATTAATCTTAATTCACCGATAGTTTAACAACTTACTAATTCTAAAAACCACATAAAAAACTTCAAATTCCACAAATAAAAATCCGAAAGTTTGAGATGAACAGACATCCCAAGATTTTAGGGCCTATAATGCATCTGCGTCCGAAACGACCAGCAATAGGTTTCACACGCCTCGTCCCGCGGGCCAAAAAGAGACAAAAACACCACAGCCGGCGACAGAGAGAACCTCGCCGGTTAACCCGTTGGTGGGAGAGAGACGCCGCCGGTTTTACGTTGGTATTGGCGCCTGACACCGCGTGTGATGTTTCGTTCTTCTCTTTGTTCGTCAAGATGACAACACGAGTTCCCCGATAGTCTTTCTCGGAAATCTATCTATATTTATGCGCCGTTTTTTTTTTGGTTTTTGGACACTGCCCCCACCGATTTCGTAATTATTTATTATCTCATCGAATCTATCGTTTTTGTTTTATTCGGGTTTATCATCCTCTAATTTTTTTTTATAATGTTTTGATTTTGTCGTAAATTTAGTGGTTTTTTTGTTGTTGTCAAAAATTTTTCGGACGTTTATAATTTTCAATCAAAATATTTAATTTATCTTGATTGATTTTTAATTAAATAAATAATAGTTTCTCGTTTGTATTTGGAAAATTGTTACGTATGCAGTGTTATTCAATTTATGGAACGATTCGTTAATTAATGCCAATTTTATGACCGTGTTTGTAGTCGAGTATAAAATTGGGAGTTTCGAGTTTCGATGACCCATCGTATTATTTTTATTTCGAAATACTTTCGCGATTGAAATATTAGTAACGTGTATTGTAAATAATGCGAATTCTTGAGATTTTTTTATATAAAATTTATACATATGTGATTCATATCAAAATAAATAAGATATTACGAAAGTCATAATATGCAATAGATATGCAAAATCTGTTGTACAACATACCATAATTCGATTGATCATTCGTTCGAAACTCATGCATAAATCATAATTCAGATGCTTTAGTATTACGAGTATGCGCTGAATATTAAAGTTGAATTTTCCATACACGAAATGGATAGAAAATCGTATGAATTGCAGATATTCTATCACTACCTATAAACGTACCATATACAACGGTATCCATTTCCCGATCACTTTTCGATCTCACTTTGTAACCATTCAACTAACTAAATGCTAAATTGAATCTCGATTCGTTTATAAAAACTTCACTTTTTATTTACCACCGTTAAATTTTTTTCGTTTTGAATTATTTTTAGTCAACTGATTCGATCGAAATCTATACAATGACCAAACAGATCAACGCACAAAAGCTGATTAGAGGATTTATAAATGAGTCAATTGTGTCAAATTCACTAGTTACCACTGATCATCAAAAATCTGTAAATTAAATGCGATTTTTTTTGTATAAGGAGGCTTACTATAATTTTTCGTTTCCAAACCAGGGCAAAGATAATATGGTGGTAGCAAAATTGCCCAATCCAAAGTCTTTTTTTCTATTTTTAGATCATGAAAGACATAATCTGCTTAGTTGAAAATTGGTGTCATTTTTTAATCTTTGTCCCATTTTTTTTTTACAAGTAATGAAATTTCTAGATTAAAAAAGTCGGTGCGCTTGAAAAATGTATTTTTTTGTTGGAAAAAATCTTTTTTTTTTCGATCGATTGATTAATTGATACAGACTAATAAACCAGAACAAACGATTCAAGTCGCTCGTTTTCGTTTACGAAATCATTTGTCACATAACAATTACATCTTATTCATCGAAAATCAATTTCACCGATTCAATTTCAAGATTCGACCGTCCGACATCGAAAACCCCAACACGAATCTTCCAACCCGCCGCTGCACTCCAAAACCCAAAGTCCATCCACAAACCATCCTCTCGCTTGGACATGATGACGGTGACGATGACGGAGACGATAATGACTCCGATGACGCTTATCGCTATTGTTCTTGTTGTTGTTAGGCGGGTGTGGTGCGGGGGCGGCCGGCCCAGACGAGCGCTCCGCCCACCTGCAGCACTGGCCCTCCACCCTCTGGCAGTATCCACGTAAGTATTCATTATATCTCATTATTGTGTTGTTGTATTGTTGGCTTTCGCGGTGATGGACGCACTTGTGACGGAGGTCGTTCCTCCAGATGGGAATCGGGGGATTTTTCGCGATTTTTCGGGATGAACGATCGCGAGATGCGTGGGTTTGGTGTTTAGAAATTCGCGGAAATGATGTGAAATGTTCTGTTGATTTATCTTTCGTTTTGACGGCAATGTTGTTTTGTGTCTATTGAATATGTCGATATGCTTTCAATTACCAGTATGCAATTCTATAATGTTTTAATGTTTCGTATCATTTTCATAAATCAGCAAAATCATGATGATTTTGTATTATGATTAGCGTCTTTTCAAGATTAACGACGCATGAATAATTTATCACTACATGTTTATAAATATCTCGTGAACGAATGCAAATACATGATGAACGAATGAAACTGTAAAAATATGTTGAGTAAATTTGAAAATACGAAAGTGGAAGAAGATTGAAAAGAACTTCATCCAGAAACGGATAATGAATGATTATGCATATAACTTTGATGAGATATATTGTACAATATTCTAACGAAAAAGTTCAAAATCGGATTTGAAAAATTTCATGTTTCTGTTAATATTTCGAATGTACAATATTGCATATCGAATATGCATATCATCAATATTGATACTGCAACTGATCGTACTTGGAAATAATTTATACACAGTCGTGAACTTTCATAACCATGTTAATGAATACGAGTTTGTGCGATATAAAAAGCGCACATGACGTTCAAACAAATGTTATCGGAGTTTAAATAGAAACACGATAACATTGATTGACGCCGTTGTAAAAAAAAAGAAAATTGTTTCATATTGTTTTAGTTTATAGCACGTGTGCGAACCGACATCGATCACTCATTTCGAGTGTTTGTTTTTATTCGAGATAAATCATTTGTTGGAATGAATGGATGTGCAAATAATGGTTTTCCGATTCAGAGAAACCGCTGTGATAAGACAAATGTTTTTGTAAGTGTTATAATTTCTGTTTCGAGAAATGTGTATAAATTTGTTTCATTTTCATTTGATTTCGCTCCGAATTCGCAGCACATGTTTGACACTTGATGACGATACTTTCGCAGAATTCGGCCCAATTCTATTTACTTGTTATGCAGCTGTGTAAAATTCAAATTATCTATTTATTTCTATTACACAAAACCGCAATTTTCGACCGAAATTAATGCACGAAGTACCGATTTCAATATCGTTGTAGTTCTGTTGAAAATTCGAAATATTTGTATGAAAAATCAACATATGTAATCTTCTTCGATTACTTCATTTAGAAAATGTGAAACATATTGCTATCATTCTCGATAGCGTTGCTAAAAAACAAACCTAAAACCTCTCGAATTGATTACGTAATAACATTTACCACCATCAAAATGATCTTGTGCACCTTTTCTCCAACTGACAATTATCGAATTGATCAGATTTTATGAAATTTTCCAAAATAAAAACATCAAATACGAAATTCACACTGAATTGCCTACAAATCAATCACTATTACACCTCCTTCCGAAAATGGACATAATCGCCGCATCGTACACACATTCATATGCAACGCGAATGCAATTATGCAACAAGCTTTTCGCAAGAAACACACCTCGATAAACAAAGGTAACGCGGCGCACCTCCATTGTTTATCAATTCACGCCTTGGCCACGCCCCGATGTGGCCAAAGCGCCGCCCAAGCCCCGCCTCCTGGCAGCCGACCGGCCAATCGCGAACGGGGGGCGGAGCGACGGCGACGTCCCCGCTCACGTGACTATCGCGCCGAATAAATTAAACGGAGAGATGCTTTTTAGCGGGGCCGCCACTTCTTTTTATGTCCCGCGCTTTTTTTATTTCCACGTGCATATGTGTGTATAAAGGCGCGCGTCCATTAGTTAGTTTCTGTTTCGGTGTGCGGTTTATTTCAAGCGAGTTTTCGGATTTTTGCAGTCGCGACTAGTTTTTTTTAAATTTATTTTCAGTTTCGTTATTGGTCCGTGTTCCTTCGTGTCCGATTTTATCGCTGTCATTTTTGCATCGGTGGGTTTTTAAGTAGTACGATGTGTGCTTTTGAAAAAAATGCGGCCGTTTTTATGTTTCTCCCATTCGAATGAGCGTGTGATGTTTTAATCGTTGGACGTTTAAAATACGATTCGGCTTGTGTTTTCTAAAATTGAAAATAAACGGCCCAGTGCCTGTATGGTTTATGAATGTGTGTGTTTAGTTCAAAAACGTCTGCTTTATTTGCAAATTTGAAATGTTCCGAATTTCATCGTACGTTTTCAATCCAGCACAAATGGCTATGGATTCAATGATGGGTGGAGTAGGAAGTGTTGGTCCTATGAGCACAATGGGGGCTCTAACGGGACTTGGAGGATCTCCTGCTGGAGTGCAGCTAGTGAGAGATCCAGCATCAGGAACTCTTCTACTCATGCCTACTACCGGTATGTATTTCGAAACCTTCGAAAATATAAAACGTGTTTCTGTTACTCAACTCGATTTTGTTTGTAGAACAATTCCAACAAGCTGTAGTATGGGGTGGATATGGGGGAGTCGGAGTCGGAGTGGGAGTTGGTCCAGTGCTACTTCCACCTCCGATGGCCCCTCTTCAACTTCTAGGAGCAGAACTTTTGACTGCTTCGACCATACACCACACGCAGACTCACAGTACTCGGCTAGTGGCATTGACTGCTGATCCTAAACGACCCAAGCAAGCTATCGTCAAATTCGACGATTGTTCTCCCCAGATATCCGAGGCGGGCTTACTCGTGTATCAATTGGGAGACTGTCGATCCCAAGTTGGCACTCCTATCATTCCCGTGCCACAACCGATGGCTCCTCCTGTTCAAGCTCCATCAGCTCCTTGCCTAACCCCACCTCCCGATGGAGCAGCTCCTGACGTTCAAGATGCTTCCAACCAGACGGATACTCCGACGCCCAGTGAGGAGGACGAGAACCCATCTAGTCAATCGATGTTCAACGGATCCGACAACGCCGTTGAAGACACCAAAAGCTTTTCATTTGTCCCCCAAAAGCTGAGCGAGAACGTCAAATCTCACATCATAACCGAGAGCGTGATCAACAACGAGGACTCGACCATAGTACATACGAAACAAGAATCGAAGACCTGCAACACTTTGAACTTTGGATCAGCTCTAGTCACTTGCGATACTATGGTCACATCCACCAATACAAACATAAAAATATTAAATACTTCCGCAGATACAGCTGGATTTGGACCTAAATACTCCGAAGTCACTCACGAGAGTAACAACGACAATCTGATGGTCATAGTTCAACCGGAAGCTCTGTCAGATCCCAGTTCTAATGGCGCCAGTTCTGGTGGTCTTGTTATCGATTCTGAACAAAACATATCGCCCGAGACTTCTATGGAAGTGCCTTCGTTGATACCGCCGAAAAGTGGACCCCTTTTAGAAAAGCAGATAGACTTAAGTGGTTTAGAGTTATTGTCGAATAGTATTGAACAGTTTGAAACAAGGTCGAAGTCCTTAGAATCTTCTAATCATAGACTTCCTGTGATGGATATGCCAAGCTTGATTGATCATCAATCCACGTCAGCACTGTCTGTAGATGTAAAAAATTCGCTACATCCACCTCCTTTAATTGTCATTAAAACTTCACCAAAATCGCCGAAGTCTGTTATGGATAATAATAATTCTCATTTCATCTTTTCCCCTCCGAAAGTATATGAATCAAATCAATTTGAGGAGAATAATTCTCTCGGAGGATTGAGTCTTCTGTGTGCCTTAGCGGAGAGACATTTTATGGAAGAAGTGGGTGATAAGAAAAGTTCAAGCAATACATTTGAGTCAATAGAAAACACCAATGAAAAAGTGCTATTAAAAAATATCAAAAAAGAAAAAGTTGATAAGAGTTATTCTGATGATTTTCTGAAAGTAAAGCCAAAAGTTGAATACGGAAGTACAAGCAGTAAATTAGATAATGATACATATATTGAAAATCGGAACAACAAATTTGATTACAGGAGGAATTCTGATGATCATTGTTCATACAAACTTGATTATTACACAAGTAATAAAAATAAAAATTCAGATACTCGAATTCGACTGTGCGATAAAAAGTACAAAGATACAGCACCTATTAGAACATTTGCTGAAAGAAAATCTTTTGAAAAAACTAAAAAGGATAATAAATCTTTTAAATCATCGTTCCAACAATTTAGAAGTAGCTTTTCTTGTAACGATGAATTAGATACTTTTGATTCTTATAATGATAAAACAAAGGCTTCGTCAAAATCTACTTATAGAAATACCGATAACCGTATGTGTGATGATTTGAATGTGAATGATATTAGAAATACAGAAGAGTTAAATATGATGAAAAAGCTTGCCGATATCAAAAGAAAATATAAGGAGGCTCAACGTGAATTTATAAAGTTGACTCCTAAAAAATTATCCGATGAACCTGCCAAAAGAGGTCCAGGTCGACCAAGAAAAAAATCTACTCCTTCAGAACCCAGCATTTCTGCAACAAGCATTGAATCTAGAGATAAGCCTATTTATACTACAAAACCTAGTTTACCTAAAATTGACAATTCACTGAATGAATGTTCAAAATTACAAATCAGTCCATTAAATTATATCAAATCTGAAGATGAACATAGTATTAACGAGCATGCGAGAAGTGTTTCTCCCATAGCAGATAGTAATAGCAGTCAGTCTTCTGTGGCGACATTAGGATCATCTAAAAAACGGAAAGTTGGGAGACCTAAAAAATTATTGTCCACTCCGGGATCTCATATAGCTACTGAAACAATAGTCGCAAAGAAACCGAAGTCGAAAAACAGTTTAGTTGGATATTTATTGGCTGCAAAAGGCAAATTGAATATGCCTCAAAATAAAGGCGGAATAATATATTCTAAAACTAACCCTCCCAGGCCTCACGAAGATGATAATTCTAAGAAAATATATAATAAAGTGAGCAAAAATCTGAAATTAAAATCTAGTCACAAATCTGGAGACAACAACGGTTATTCGAGTCCAGCAAGTTCATTATCTGAATTCTACCCTGTTGGTTATGATGTTAAACAAAAATATGCTTCTTTGATTAGTGGAGAAACAACAAACACAGTTAGTAAAATGAGACCCAAATTGAAAGCTGAACCGAAGTTAAAAGATTACTCTGAAGAAGACGATGTCAACGATTGGTGCAATTCTCAGACAAATTTGACTCAAACTAAATCTCAAAGTTCATCATTGGAAAGTCTTCAGGAGATTCATTTAAAAAATAAAATCAAAACTGACCAATTGGCTTTAAAACACAAAAAGAATTTACCAAAAGTTACGTGTCCTAAAAAAAGAAGTTTTGATGATTTTTACGAATCTAGTGACAGCGAACATGAAAAAACAGCTAAGAAAAGAAAAGAGAACAAACTTTCTGAAATTGTGGAGCCTCCGAAAGCAGAAATTCCTCAACCTGTACAAGTTAACAAAGGACGGTGTGCTCTTTCATTAGATCAGTTGGATAACGGAGGAATCCGAGTCCTTACTGCAATGGGGGGATTATTTTATGCTGGATGTCTAAAAGCAATTCGTGCACCTGATGTTTACGCTGTGACTTTAGATGGAGAAAGAGGCAATAGACCTCATTTCTTATCCAGAGAAGAGGCCTTACAAGATGCGGTAAGTTCCATATTATTCAAAATATAATATGCTTCAATATAAAATTTAAAATAATTGTCCTATTTTCCTATTATTCGTTGCAGATCCTCGAAGTTTGCCCTGCTTCAACTAAGGAACTTTTACCTGGGACACGGCTTTGCGCATATTGGTCACAACAATACAGGTGTTTATATCCTGGCACAGTCGCTGAGCCATCTACTCCAGACCCTATAAACGATGAAAAGTTCGTGTCTGTTGAATTTGACGACGGTGATTCAGGTCGTATTGCTATTGAAGATATTAGACTTCTACAACCTGACTATCCCATTGTAGGTAAGAAGATCCAAAATATACTATGCTTATTGAATTTGATAAATCTGTACATAAAATTTTGCATGTAACATATATTTTATTCTCATATATACATTTTCTTCATGTATATATTTTTTTTAATTTTGTAGAGTATGATCCAAATCCTCTTTTGACATTAGGAAAAAGAAGGCGGCAAACAAGTGTTAATAGTACTACTGATGACAAAAAACTTAACACATCTATCAGTTCTTCAACTTCTTCAGATCAAGCTCTCAATAATTATCAAACTCCGAAAAATAATTCAGACATTTTGATGTCAACATCTGAACACTCACAACATGAAGCAGAATTTAGTCATAGAGAACGAAAAAGGTTGAAGAAACACAAAAAGGAAAAACTTAAACGATTACTATCTCGCAGTGGTGATGAAAATTCCAATGTTGATGATTTCATAAGAAAGAAAAAGAAAAAACACAAGTGTTGTGATGAATATTGCAAACATCGTAAACATCACAGAAAACATCATAGAAAACATAAGAGACATCATCATTCTAGTTCAAAAGAACACTCTGGATCGTCCAGTGATGATCCAAGTAAAAAGCTGCTAACAACTACTTTAAGCCAACCGACACTTTTCCCAATTAAGGAAATGAAAGTGGAAGCGATCAAGATTGAATGCCCTAAATCAAATGTTGCACCAGATACTACTCAAACGGAGAGCAACAATCCTACTGTCAAATCGGCATCCATTAATTTATCACCCGTCGAAGTCCCTGCTGAACCAGAAGTTACTAAAAAGCCTGCTTCCAAAATAGTTAAAAAACGTCCTTTGTGTAAAATTATTAAGAAAACTACATTGAACAAAAATACACTTCCAAAAGATGCTACAAAACAGAATGAATGTGATAAAAAAGATGTTACCAATTTGGCCGCAAATAACTTGAATATTACAGTAAAAAATAAAGTAACTAAAAATATTAAAAATACTAAAAAAGCAGATGCAAAAAATAATACTGAAGAAGATACAAAAAATGATACCACAAATTCCACTCCTTCGAAAGACACAAAAGTTAAAAAGGTGAGTTTCCATTTACTACGAATTTTCATATTGTTTTTCATTGGACCCTAACAATTATAAGATAAAATCAAGCATTGATCATATCGCAAAATAATTTTTTTTTCCTACATAGAAAATCAAAAAACGAACAAATTCATCAACATCAGAAAACAGCGGCGGAAGTGCCAGTAAGATGGCTGCATTTTTACCTGCAGGAGCTCAGTTATGGTCGTGGAACGGCCCTGGTCATCGTCGTCCTCAAGCACGTGGCAAAGCAAGAAAATGCTTTTATCGATCCATACAACGAGGGACTGAAGTTATAAATGTATGTATATCACTAATTTGATTATTTGTTATGGTTTTACATATTATTTTATGAAGTTACTAATGATTTATTTTTTTTATTCAATTGAAAAAAATAGGTGGGAGACTCGGCAGTGTTTTTATCGACTGGTCGTCCGGATAGACCCTATATTGGCCTGGTGGAATCATTATGGGAAGGTTGGCAAGGAAATATGGCAGTTAAAGTACGCTGGTATTATCATCCCGAAGAAACTATCGGTTGTCCTGGAAATCTAACTCATTCGGTAAATGCTTTGAACAGATTTCTGAATATGTACGAATTCATGATATATTTAAAACGTTATATTCTAATTGTAGGGTGGACTTTTTGAATCGCCTCATACAGATGAAAACGACATTCAGACAATTTCTCACAAATGTGAAGTTGTCGATTTGCCGCAATATTTAAAACGAGTTGCAACCAATCCAGACATGAGTGACGTTTATTATAAGGCGGGATATTATAATCCTTCATTCCAAACTCTTCAAATGGAACCTGACATACCTGTAGATCCTTAAATAGAAAGTCACCGATTTAGTGGTGAAAAACATTACATGGTACATACATGTGTACTAAATATATTTTATGTGATGTGTTATAAGGTTTATGATTAATTTTTTTATGGTATGTGCTACTTATTGATACAAAACAAAAATTTTAAAAGCAGTATTCGATTAGTGTTGCTGAAATATCTTTTTTTCCCCGATTGCATTGAAATTAAGTATGTTTATTATTACTTGCATTTTCACTTATATTGTATAGACTTTGGATACAGAATTTGATTATTTTCATATTTTTGTTGATGTGTGGTGTTAATATAGAATAAATTATGTTTGTTTACTAACAAATTAATTATTAAATTTGATAAATGTTACTTAATGTTAATTAACCTATATATTTTTATAGACGTGATTGGAAAACTATGTAAGAACGAGAGAATAATTAAGAGTAAATTGAAAAATATTTTTATTACCTACTTTAAATTCATATGACGATATATATGTTTTATAATTTAAAAGAAATTGGCGCAAGTCGCCTGCTTTATTTTATTTTTCATTGTTATTGATAGATTGTATGTTTATCAATGAACCTTGTGATTTGTATGTATACTAAAAAAGAAAAGAATTAAGTTTGTAAATACACCCAATTTAGGTTTTACATTTGTATAATAATATTATTTTATTATAGTTTATTCATACATAATCCTTTATGCTGATTTAATTTTTTCTCAGTGAGAACATTATTCAATGATGTGGCCAAATTTTTAATACACATTCATTAGTAGTTAATCGTCATTCTGAAATTGCGTCTCACGTAACGATAAGACTTTTGTAATCATTTTTACAATTTATGTTCGTAAGATTCACGAATATTATTATCAATTTGGGCGAAAATAATGTTTTGATAAAACCAAATATTTTTTCTAAATAGTGTGGAATAGGGACGGGGGAGGGGGGTGTAGTTGAGAATTACTTGCGTTTTGTATCAAGTTGTCGGTATTTTATGAAAATTTCGAAGTGTCACTTATAAATTAATCGCTTTTCACAGGGTAGGCAAAAAATTTGATATTTTTATATACAAATGAAAATTTTCACTTCGACTTTTTGTACAGATGTATGTTTACTATGAAAATGGCCAATTGAAATTGAATATCTGATTAGAAATTATTAAATTAAGACGGTAATAATTTAAAGTAAATTCGGTAATTCATTTTTTTTGTTTACGAAGAAAGTAATCTATTTAATTTGTTTAAATAAGTATTTATAATTATAATATTCAATTTTCGGAATTATACGAAAAATGATGTGTTTGGGGTATGGTAAATTATAATGACCTAGGAGTATATTGTTAATGCATATGAGAGAAATTTGAAAGCAGGGTTTTTTCGATAATTCTTAGTCATAGTTAATCTGGTCAATACATTTTTTTTTCCAAATTTATCTTTATTGAAATTCAGATATGTATATGTATATAAATTTAATTTCCCGATAGCTAAAATTACACAACACAGAATTTTTATTCAATTTCTTAATATTTTTCCATTTTTCACAATTTATACGCAAGACAAAATATGATAGATATTCTCATTTTCCTTTTCATTTGATACTGAAAATAATTAGAATGTTAACTTCAATCCCATTATACTGTTACATATTTGAACAATATTTTTATTGGTGCTAATGTTTTTATTCAATTTTTTATTTTACGTTAATTATTTTCGCAACATCTCAACAAGTCATGATTAATTTACTTTGTGCACTTGTTGACCTGTTATGAGTTTATTGTTTGGTCCAGAAAAAGATTTCGGCATTGAATGGAAGTCGATTGGAAACATGGTTTCTAAATATGTATTAAATATTAAAAAATATTTACTATAGTTTTGTATATATTTCAAAGTTTATTTTAACTCTGAAAAATATCCCTCAAATGTATTTTATTTATTCTTTGTTTCTTATAATTTTTTATATTATCCGTGGTATTTCGAAGACTTTCTGTAAGCAAGTGTTCTGATGTTTTGAAATTTAAATAAAAAATATCATTTCAGAAACATGTAGTTGTGCCTTAACAGCATTGTTCTTAATTCTGCTCTCATAGATAAAAATCTGAGTTAAGGAACATAGTATTTTTTTTTACAATTCGCAAAACCTGAGCCGACCAAAGGCCGTCCACATATTTTCAAATGTGGACATATAAAATGTTCTCGGGATATTTTTTTCAGAAAGTCTTACATAAATTCTAATATAATATATTGTCTATATTTTTTATTTTCAACTAAAATATCTTCAGTATAAAAACTCGTTGGTACAAATATATTTCTTATATATATTTTTGGTAGCATAAATGATATTATAATCTAAACTGTACTAAATATTATTGACTGTTTTATACTTCGGGACGGAAACGTATTTTGTGAGAATAATGTGATTTTAAAATGAGTGATAGGAGTTGTATCGATAATGCATCATGTAAAGTATATGGAAAAATTTAAATGATCTGCATCATTAGAAATATATCATTATGTCAAAGAATTAATATGTATTATAGCAATACAAATAAAAATAAATGTGAGTCACTCAGCACATGTTTTCGACCACCACATTTTAATTTAATTTTTCAAAATTTTATATAAATATACACACTTTAAATTATTTGATTTTGTTTACGTTGTGTGACTTTATAAAGCAGATCATATTTTCTTATGAAAACCGTGCTGGTGGCTATTATTTTGTAGATAAAAAACTGAAACTCAATTATTTGCGTTACAACATATGTAATGGTGAATATCAGTTTCCCAATATGAAATGAAAGGTATTTTATTTTGTGTAGAAAGCCATATAGAATAGAACTTACTTTATAAACATACATATGTTAAAAAATACGCTTAAATAAAATATTTTCTCTTGCTGACATGTCTTATTTATGTCCCTACTTACCTTTTACAAAATTATTGAAATAATATATCGATGAAATCTACAGAAAAGTGTATTTATATTGGTCCATCATTGCATCATCTTCCAACCACAACAGAATGAGGTCATCACATCTCTGACCTGAAAGAGCAATTTCTGCTTTTGAAAAGATGTTATCTTGAGTACGGAAGGGAATTTTTATACACAAATCTGCTTTTTATAAAAAAAATTTTTAAGCTTATAATGGGTTAAATGTTTCTGAGTGTTAAAAGAAAGTGAATTGATGATGTCAAATATGCAATTCGAAGAATTAGTAAAATTGACTAAAAAAAAATTTTCTAATGTGTCACACAATGCTTAATTAGTTCGATTAACAATCTCAGATTTGTTGTATAATATTTCTGATTCATATAAATTAAAATACATGCTGAAGATTCGTGATAAAGTTCTGCATTGTGAACAATCTATTAGGGCATTATAAAATAAAATAATTTGTTCTATTGACCAAGGAGAAAAAATGAAAACAAAATATTTTTTTATGTTACAATTAAACATATCGCTACGTTAAACAGAAATTGAAAGTATTTCATATTACTCTGAAAAGTAAATACATTTTAAATAAATACATTTTTTTTTTTTTTTGAAGGATATTGAAGAAAGGTGAATTTATTTATCTATAGTTAATACCAAGAAAATATGATGAACATTGGTAAATAAATGTCAAGTTTAAATACAGTGAAAAACGTTCAACATAAAACTGAAAGGACCGAAATATATTTTTTTGTTAAAATAATTTGGTGCAAAATATCATAGTAATTAATCAGGACTACAGTATTACTTTTTGTTAACTGATTTTTCATGCTAAGCGTTTTTGTGTTAAATGAATCAAAATTCAATTTTGTTTTAACATTTTTGACTATATTGAAAGTGGTAGCGTTTCAACTTGCAATGACATCTTAAAAAAAAACGAAAACCAGCACAATAGGAAATCCAGAATATGGGAAAAAATACATATTTTACATTGGGATACAACAATGAGAAATATAACAATTTAGAATAGGAACAAAGGTGAAATATTAAAATAACCATTAAACTCTCCTTCCAACCGATCAATTGGAAGATCAATCAAAAATGTTTTACTAAAATAATTTCAAAACACAACATACAATAATGAATTTGATTAAATTAAAAAATCTAAAACGTTTCAATCTTTTAAGTTCCGAAGGAGGGGTGCAGATCACATTCACTTATAAAATATTCAATCTTGAATATGCAACTGTCGATATAAATCCTCGGACCGTCGCCACAACATATACTCGAACGTGTGCAGTCTTAGCGAGCGGTCGACACATGTTCACCTCTAAAAAATACATACAATCGATTCAAAAAATTTGTACAAAGTCTATTTCGTATAAAAATATATAAGAGATCAATGAGCTATAGGAATTGTTTCGTTCTAATCCCGAGCGGCAGTCGAGTTCTCATAATATTTATCGTACACAATCACTCAATATAGAAAAAGTCCAAATCGTCTCCAACACTTTATTTACTTCATAAGTTACACGTATATAGTTCATACTTCGTAATCGCATAGTTCATATCTGAATAAAAATAATCTAAAAATAATCACACGTGAAAACACACTCATCGCCTGTCGCGGTAGCTGCGATGGTGGGGTCGGTCCCGGTTGGGCGATCGCGCCCTCGACCTTTCCGAGGTGCGCCACAGGAATTCGTCGACGGACCGATCGTAGGACCTCTTGTCCAAGTAAGAAGACGGGTACTCCGGGAGGGCCGGGCCGTCGTAGTAGCGCGGAGGGGGCGGAGGCAGCGCGTCGTAAGCCGACAGCAACGAGCTCGAAAACCCGGGCGGAGGCGGGTAAGGCATCGGCGGCATCTGATGCTGCATGTTTCTCACGTAGTCGGCCACGCAGGCCTCGGCCACCGAAGTGGCCGCGGCGAAGGCGTACTCTTGGGCGTGCAGCCACGTCGGCAAGCGTTCCCGGGAATACGGGGAAGAACCTCGGCGTTTGTAAGACCCTCCGCTCGGCCTGCTCCGGCTCGTCGAATACATCTTGCGGCGGCCCCTGCTATGGGAACCCCCTCTGGACCTGTACGAGTGGTTTCGGGCCGCTATCGGAGTCCTGAACGATCGGTGGCCTCCGTCGCTGCGCGAAGCCATCCTCCGCGAAGCTTCTTTCGACTTGCGCAAAATCGGGGTCATCTCGATGGCTTCGTCTTCGGGGAACAGACGGCAAAGCTCCTCGGCGACTTTCGGCTCGATCTCTTGCCCGTCGCGGCCTATTTTAACAGGTTTACCGTCGTTCCACGGATTGTACAAATGCAACGTGCTACTGAAAGGCAATTCTTTGCGGCATATCCAATCGACTTTGAATATGCCTCCGAGAGCTTTGGCGTTGAGTCCCGGAGGGAGCACCCACGATATGGCGGGGACGTCTCTGCGAGACTCTCCGTTCAACCGAGCGAAGCCGGCAAACTTCCCGCTTTCTTTCACGGAGAATATTAAAATGACGTTGCGCGCTTCGCGAAAAGCTTGATTTAGATTGAATTCGTTTTGAGGCAAGGTCGACCAGACGCCCTTGGCCTTGGACAAGATGACATTTTCAGCATTGTTCGACTTGATAACGAAGAAGCGCGTGTCGCGGAACAGATAATTCAACTTGGTGGTGTAATCATAAGTTTTGGAGACAACCGGAGCCGGGGGCGGCGGGGGCTCGGGGGAGGGCTCGCGGGCGCGCCTCCTGTGCCCCCTGGAGGACGCGTCGGAGGCGTCGGACGCGTCGGAGTCGCCGCTGATGGACGGGGCCCCGCTCGAGGAGGCGCTGGACGTGGAGGCGCCGTCGTCGTCGTTGTCCCCGCCGTTTTCGGGCCTCTCCGTGTCTTTGTCGGAGTCCGAGGCGAGCCGGTGGCGCTCGACCTCGCCCATTTCGGCGTCGGACTCGCCGACGCTGAGGTTCAGCCCGTCCCCGGGGGGCTCCATCGGCTCCGAGGACTCCGTCGGCTCCATTTCTCCGAACGTCAAATGTGGAACGGCGGCCGCGCGACAGACCGACTCTCGACCGCCGGCACACCCGCCGCACGCCCTGCCCCCCTCGCCGCTCAACGCACGTCGGCAACTTTTAAATTTTTTTTTTATTGTTTTTATTAAATTATATGGTTTTTTAAGATCGTTTATATATAGTGGATGCTTATCTTGATGTATCAGTGTTTATTTATAATTAAAAAAAATAATCTTTAAATGTTCTGATGTATAAAATATTGTTTTATGAATTTAATGAAAGTGCCAATTTTTTTTTATTTATGTTTGTAAAATAGAAAAAAAAATGTAAATCGGTATAAATAAAAAGAAAATTGGTAGAACTGCGGCTTGTGCTCATTCAACTGACCGTTGACGCTCAAGTAGAATTTTATAGCCAAATAAATATGTATTTATTATGTGTACTTACACCAATGTGTAAACATAACGATTCAATCGTATTATAACATTAAATCAAACGTGCATGGATGAAATATATTTCTGAATATGTTTTTCTCATTTATTTATTTGTAATAACCAAGATGTTTGCCTAAACGACGTTACCACATATGACGCTGGCACATACCGACATTATAACACATGGCACATTTAAAAAAATGGAGGACATACGATACTTAAATGATCCAATTGATGATTTATAATTTACTTTAATCATACTATTTAAAACAAATCCAGAATATATTCTAACACATACTGTATGTGTGCTATTTTCGGTGAGTGCCATTATTTAGGATTTCAACATAAATCTCATAATTTAAATACAACACACAGAGCAGAGGGACAGGAGGGGGCAGATCCCCCTAACTACGACCATGGTTTTGAGCTATTTATCCCGGAATCATCACAGAAAAAGGTGGCAACCCTAAGTGGGTGTTGCGAATGGAATTGAAGAAATTGGTGAATTGGGATTTTATTTAAATCCAATTTCTCAAATATTACATACACTACAAATCCACATTCTAATCCTCACGATTCGTTCATCATTAAGCAAAAATACATAAATTTGATGTCATAAAACATCACTTTTATTATAAAAGGCAACACTCGCTCGTAGGTGGGGGGGGGGTCGACACAATTTTAGCCAAAAGGCAACATCAAGCACAGACATTGACGGAGCGGCGTTTCGACTGTTGTCCGGAGTCCCGGTTCGCTTTTCGTCAACATGTCCGCCACCGAGAGGCTATGCAACCCCAACTTGGGCTCCAGCGTCGGAAACGCTCGTGTCCTGGTCGTCGGCGCCGGCGGGATCGGCTGCGAAGTCCTCAAAAACCTGGTCCTGTCCGGCTTCACCGATATACACATCGTGAGTAATCATCAACCCTAACCTAACCATACAAGATCGGCTTTAAACTGGTGATTCTTCGCGTTTCAGATCGATCTCGACACTATCGACGTGAGCAATTTGAATCGTCAGTTTCTGTTCCACAAAGAACACGTCGGGAAGTCGAAAGCAGAGGTGGCGCGTGAAACTGCTCTCAAGTTTAATCCTAACGTGTCTATTAAAGCGTACCATGACAGCATCACTACGTAAGTGTTAAAAATAGTCGTTTAATGTTCGATCGCTTATTATATGCTTGGTGTCTGACCTAGTTAATTTGTTTGTAATGATCTTGTGTGTTTTACTTGAAGCAATCCATATGGAGTCAGTTTTTTCAAAACTTTCGCTCTTGTGATGAACGCTTTGGATAACAGAGCTGCGAGAAATCACGTGAACAGGATGTGTTTGGCTGCTGATGTACCTTTGATAGAAAGTGGGACAGCCGGTTATGCAGGACAGGTAAATTTTTAATTTCTTTGTATTTATGTCATAGTCCAAACATATTTCAGTCTACTCGGTCATAAACACGTCGTTGAGAGTCGAGTTGGATTGGGTTAGGTTAAGTTGAGTTATATATGCCTTGTCTGCAACACATACAAATACAATCATAACAAGTTTTATCTAACATCACCACAATGACTGATTCATTGAATCATTTATAAGAAAAACTGATTCAAACGCATGTACTGCAAATACTGGTACAGCGACGACAGTTTGTAATTGTTGTCACAAACAATCATGACATCGGTACATACAATTTGTATGGTGGACGATAGAAAAAAAATCGGAATCAGTTTTGGAATCACCTCATTAAATAAAAGATTTAACTCCTATTTATTTGGGTCAAATGGTGAAATACCTATTTGAGACGATCGATTAAGTGTTAAAAACGTCCTACCCGCAATTTGAACCATCATCATTATATTGTTAGTTCATAGAAGATACCTTGAACTGTATACTTGAATTATAATTTGAAAATTTTTAACATTTTTCATTTGCAGGTTGAGCTTATTAAAAAATCCATGACTCAATGTTACGAGTGTCAGCCGAAAGCTACTCAAAAAACGTTCCCGGGATGCACGATTCGCAATACACCTTCTGAACCTATTCATTGTATTGTTTGGGCCAAACACCTTTTCAAGTGAGTTTCTTTATTTATCATTTTATTGTTGTCGTTCGATCGATTTTTATATAATATTTATTTTTAGCCAACTCTATGGAGAAGAAGATCCAGACCAAGACGTTTCACCTGATACGGAAGATCCAGAAGCTGCAGGAGATGCAGGCCAGCGAGCTCTCGGTTCGGCATCGTCAAATGGACAAGTAATACTACTTATAGTAATTAACTAAAAAATTGGATCGATTATAATGATAAATATTGTAATTTTAGGGAAACGTAGAACGTACTAGTACTCGAGCTTGGGCACATGCTTGTGGATATGATCCTACAAAATTATTCAATAAACTCTTCAAAGATGATATTCAATATTTATTATCGATGGATAATTTGTGGAAGAATAGAAGATCACCGACACCCTTAGATATGAACAATTTGCCTGATGCTGGTATTTATAATACTTAACAACGTATTTTTAAGTAATAATGTTACTTAATCGATAATAATTTTTCAGTTGACGGAAGCAGTAAATCGACAAATGATTCTGGTCTAAAAGACCAGCGTCTCTGGAGTATTGCAGAGTGTGCTAAAGTATGTGTATTTTTCTAAAGTTTTTCATTCAATTTTAACTATTTTGATTAATGTTTGGTTTTAATGTGTAAGGTATTCGCTGATAGCTGTTGCGCATTAAAAGATTCCTTAGCTTCTCTCAACGCAGGAGATCATTTAGTATGGGATAAAGATGACAAGAGTGCGATGGATTTTGTCGCAGCCTGCGCAAATATACGTGCTCACATTTTCGGCATCGCTCAAAAAACCAGATTCGATATTAAGTGTAAGATATTAATTTTATTGCGTAAAATTAATAATAATTCTAATGAATATTAATCGACATTTATTTACAGCAATGGCTGGAAACATTATACCTGCAATCGCAACAACAAACGCTATCGTAGCAGGCATAGTCGTTATGCACGCTTTCAACGTTTTACAGAACCAGTATTCTAAATGCCAGTCAGTATATTTGAGACTTAAGCCGAATCATCGTGGTCAACTATTCGTACCAGAAAGAGGTTAATTTATTTAATGATCCATGCAATTTTTAGCATGTTAACAATCTTAAACTGATAATATTCTGCGTTTTAGGTCTCAATCCTCCAAATCCTAAGTGTTATGTGTGTTCTCCGAAACCATCCGTAGTTCTAGTTTGTGACGTAAACAAGATGACGTGTGGAGAATTGAATTTGGCCGTTCTTATCGGTAGACTGAATATGGTATCGCCCGATGCATTACACGAAGGTCAGGGAATTGTGTTGATATCATCAGAAAAAGGAGAAACTGAAGATAACATGGGAAAAACTTTACAGGATTTAGGCGTCGGTGATGGCAGTGTTCTAATGGTATGCAAAAACACGTGACCGATTCTATTAAAACGTGATGTACATAATTTTTAACACAATTTACTTGTAATTTCAGGTCGATGATTTCCATCAAGATTATGAACTGCGTGTAGTTATTCAACACGATTCTGAAGCGAAAGAATTTGAGGTAGTAGCCGATCCTGAAAGTTTGAAACCGAAAGAAAGTACCTCTAACGGAAACGGTGCAGGTAATTATTTTTAATTTTCCTCTTTAAAATGGAACCAGACATTAACAAAATTTTTAATTTGCAGCAGCTAAAGCATCTCCAGAACCTAGTTCAAGCAAATCGACAGCTCGTGAAAGTGATGATAGTGATATGGAAATTGTAGAAGACGATCAAGACACCAATGAAGAAATCAAAAAACAAAAATATCGACCGGAGGCAGACTCCAGTGATCAACCGCCTTCTAAAAAAGTTAAAATGTCAGCATCTTCCAACGATGTACAAATTATTGATCTTAGTTAAAATCATTCTCATACCAATCTTAGGACTAAAAAAGGAGTGTATCGTTTTAAGTGTACTTTTTATAATTAACATTTACATTCGAAAACGTAATGTAGCAATAAATAATAAGTATAATAAAATATCATTTCATGTTTAGTAAAATTGGACAATTTTGATATTTAATGGGTACTTTAATCTATGTAAATTTCTAGTTGTGTATAAAATTTACTGTATTTGAAAAATCAACTTCCGAAATCGATGTATTGTCTCTTAACAAAATATATTTAAAAGTTTTGTATAAAAGTTTTTTATTTTGTCTCTTTAGAATACATAAAATGTATAATACAATATATTCCTAAGTGTAATTCCAAATTACTGAACATCATGGATAATTATTAGTCTATAAAAAATTGAACGAGGTTTCTTTTTACACCATAAATTACAATCCTGTTATTTTTAAAATAAAGATTGTCAACCCTGTGGTCTAATTTGTATTCAAATAATGAAATATTAAAGTACATTCTATAATAGTAAACTTCATAAAGATAAATGCATATTTTAATATATGTTATTAAAAATACTACGGACAAAAACCTGAAATTATGCAAAATTAAACAAACATTTACTTGGTCCAAGCAAATTCGATAATTGAACGATTAAAATTCAATTCATATATCAATAAAATGAAACAAAAATAAATAAACTACACACAAATGAAAACAATACTTTCATAATACCGAACAGCATACGTTAATCGATAATTTTTATTGCTTATAGCTTGTTTTTTTTTAAAAATAACTATCAAGTATTTGATAGTTTAAGAAATATCGTTCGAAACGTGGAAAAAGACTAATCTAAACTTACATCACTATCGTCATCAGTTTTATTCTGAGTATGAACGATCGGAGATTGTATAATTTCCGGAACAAAACTTTTATCCGGAAGAAGTCCATGTTCAATCAAATAGCTCTCCAAGTCCGAAGCGAAAAAGTCATCACCGAGCACGTCAGTGATGCGAACGAAATTCCCGATCATTTGCCCCGACTTGTAAATTAGAAGTGCCGGAACTCCGTGGACTTTGAACTTTTTGCTGACCCCAGCCATCGACCCGGACATTTTGCAAAACTTAACACACGGATAGTCTTGAGAAAGCGATATCAAACAACCGTTCATGACGTGGCACGCTTCCACCACATCTTCGTACAAATGAACGATGACTGTGACCGATTTGTTTTCTTTGTCGATGGCATCCAAGAACTCGTCGCTCGATTTAAGATGAATGACTTTACCGAACCGAGGAAGACAACCGGCTTGAGCTATCATTTCGCGCATTCTCTGTTTTTGGTAGTTCAGTAAAACTTCGTCGTTGAGAAGTTCTTCGAATTCGTCATCGAGTTCTTTTTGTTTCTTATACTTTTCTTCTTCTTGAGCCGTCATGCAAGTGAGAGTCAACTTTTTCATGAGATTCAACCGCTCTTTTTCTTGATCAGCCCGAGCTTCGTTTTCGAGTTGTTTGAACCGTTGCCAGTCGTGTATGACACCTTTCGGTCCAGTATTAGTGGCGGATCCTCCCCATTCATTGATATTCTGCTGTGGAGGAGGAGCAGCAGGAGCAGAACTTTTCCCCTTTCTTCCTCTGCCAGATCCTGACCTTTCATCGTCTTCATCTTCACTACTGCTACAATAATAATGCGTCTTCTCACCCAAAATCCTATCTTCCAAAGTAGCCATTGAGATCAATACAAATATTGAACGAATTGGACGTTAAATTAAGTATCAACGATAAATTCGAAGATTGTTATATCGAAATTGAAACGTTTCATACAAAATAAAACAACGCCTAATTGATGACAACAATCAAACGCGCCTATCCAATTTATTTTGACACTTGTTAGTTGGGACCTAACAGCGTTTTTATCGGCTAATATTTCTTGCTTTATTTTAATTTAAAATTTTGATTATTATTATTAAATATACATCAAAATAATCTTAATATACTAAAAATGTTAAAAATTAATATATTTAATACAAAAATATGTAAATTAGCATTTTTAAATCTAAAAATTTTTCATCGCTTATTTAAAATGGAAATTAATCAAATTTTCAGAGGTTTTCAATATGGACAATATCTTAAAATCAAAATGGGATAAAACCAGATCTAAATCTACGAAAATAACGAGCATACACCCCAGAACTCCCGCAAAACGGATCGATATAGGGACGCCCCGTTCACAGTTTCCCGGCGGCGCTGTGGCAGCCTCCGCTTTTCGACATTTCTAGCCATTGTCACGAGACGCGCTGAACGTGGCTGACGTGCTTTGGCGGGCTCCAGGTCGTTTTTGAATTTGAAAAGCCGGCCGTGTCGACCGGCAGGAGGTTTTCCTTTTTGTAGAAGTCGTCGAGGCGGGAACAAAGGCCCATCCAGGTCGATTTTTTCGGGTGCTTTTCGAGTGCGATGTGAGTACGACGCCCACTTTCGTTTTCCACGGTTTTTCATGGTGTCGCTGATATTTTTCCGCGTTTTTCCTTGTTTGTATTTATCTATGAGGTGTTTATTTAATAGTTTTTATGTGTTGTAAATCAATTTCTGATGGTTAAATTATACATTTCTTATTATATTACATATTTTTACTTTGTTATTTGATAATGAAATTCTTCGAAGTTTTTTTGTGCAAATTATCGTTTAGAATTTTAAAATAGCATCGTTCGTCTACAAAGCGAAGGTATTCTGTTTTGATATGTAAATATTCAAAGATGTTTTGTTTAACTTTTTCTACTTTACTTCACCGTTTTTTTCACGATTTTTCTACGTGAAAATTCAAATCTATATTTCTCAAACAAGACTCAACCTTACGAATGTTTATTTTATGTGTTCGGATTTGCTTTTTTGAACGCATTTACATAAGTACATGCTAATTTCAAATGGCATCAACGCATGACCGTCAAATACGAAAACACGATAAGCACGAACAAAATCAAATGGAAATCTTTCGGATCAGATTAAAAAGAAAAAAAACTAGGTAACAATTTTTCAATACAAGCAATCGTTCTGTAACAAAATTTTCTTTGATCAAATAATAAAACAATCCCCATTTTATTGCGATACTCTCAGAATAGAAAACGCTCAGAAAATAAACAGATCCGCCGACGTATTCCAATTAACGACTCAATCTGTTCGTAAAATTGCTAAGCATTGTTTTATAAGACGGCATTTGCGATGGATTTACAGTGATTTAACGACAACACAATTAAAAATTACATGCCTAGTGAATTAAAGGAGAATGGGAACCTTTTCGTCAGAGCGACTCCATTCTTTTCCATTGTAGAGACGCACTTTTGTTCATCGACGTAGAAAGTCGCATAAAAACGCTCTTAAATGTATGTAATTTCTTTTTTTTCATTTGTAAATAAATTATAGTGTTAGATTCGCTTCGACGAATGATTTGACCACATGTTTTTTACTGCAATTGCGTTTTGACGTTTCCATTCGCACTTACATCCATATCTCTTAACACTTTTGTGTGTGTTTTATTTTATAAATAATTAAATGATTGAATTTTTATATATGCAATTTAGATTAATTTTCATTGAAATAGAACGCAGTCATCGCATAAAATCTTTGTACAGTTTTCTTTCCGATTACATATAAAAGAAACGTTAAATTTCTCACGTATTATATGTATTACATCAATCTACTTTCGCTATTGATTTTTTCAACTTTTCCGCTTTTTATTCCTACATCCGATTCAATTAAGCTTTATATAGTCGGTTAGTACATTATAGTTGACGAATTCATGTCAACACTGCATAATATCTTACATCAACACAAAATACGTCAAATTTGACATAAAAGAACTCTAATAACCTGAATGAATCATCGATTGCCATATTTTAATTAAAATTAGTATTAATCGAATTAAAAAAAAAAAAGATTTTATTGTCAATAGATTGATCGAAATAAATAATTGAATGACATTTTATTTTGCATTGAAAGCCGAACGATTTGGAAAGTACAAATTTACACAAGTGAGTTTATAATAATAAATAAACGATAATTGAAATCGAAATGTTGGAATTCTCATACGGGCACTGTCGCTTTCGATTCGTATGCCAGTTTTCTTGAGAAAAATCTCATTTTGCTTAAAAGGATTTTGCACATGAAAGTTCTGTTAGATTGACCATATAAGGATGGTAAAAAAATATATACCGCACCCTTTCACCGTTGCTAATACTGTTTGCTTTACGTGACGAGCATTTTGTTATGTGGTGTAATTTATGGTTGTCCCATATATCGAGAGTGAGCTCGTACTCGACCTAAATTGTTATGAAATTGTTCTAAACTATACGATTATATTATAAGCAGGGCTATTTTTAGGTTGTGTGAACGAAATATAAAAGTTACCTAAAGTTTTGTTCAAAATTTTGAAATAGAACATAACAGTTTTGGAATAATCTTTAGATCAATCAATAATAATCTCAAATCGATATTGTTATCGTTACTTGTTTTATTCTTATTTTCGTGCAGTTAAAATAATAGATTGATTAGATGAAAATTATTGAAACTGCAGCTCAACGATAAGATAAGGGAAAATATATGTTCAATGTGTATCATGTTCTAAAAATTTATATTATTTTTCGAGCAATCAATAACTTTAATATTTTATGCACTTGGAAGTATTATAGGAAGCCGTGCAAGTGTACTGTAGATATTTTCAAAAGTGAAAATTCATGTGTGTAGAAAGTGATCGTAAAATCATGTACGCATTATCGTAAATCTCTCGATCTATAATTATCAGTAATAATGATGAATGATCACAAATAATTAATGTGATTAATGACTTTATGGTCGTCATAAAATTGTTTCGGAAATACAATAAAAACGCGTATATTCTTTAGGTATTATCGAAGTGTTGATTTCTATTTGATAAAAAAAAAAATGATCACACCATAAAAATACCAACAATTTTCATTATCAAATATGTATATACCACATATATTGTGTAAATTTACAGCTTTTTTACGGCAAATTTTAAAACAGAATCATAAATCAATTTTATTATTCGTATTACTTAATCTTTCGACATTTTGACGATTTTTTTTAACAATTATACACAAATGTTGACATTTGACAATTCCTAGCTTGTACAAAACCGCAAATACAAACACAGATGTTGTTTTGACGAGACGATTTCGCAACAGGAAAAGCACATGAGTTTTTCGCATTCGGATTTTTCTGGCAATGTAAAATCGTCCGATGAACTAATCGTAATATTTCACTATTTATAAATGCGAAAATATTTAAAGAATTAATTATTTCTTATTATGCATTAGGATCTTTAGTATAATTGCGCTCATTTTCAATTTGGCTATTTTTAAATAGATGATTCAAAGGAAACGTGCGATTTTATATGACATTTAAATTGTGCACGTACGAAATCGTGTTTTGAATATTAGCGAAAACGTGATTGAAGATTATATTTCGTTTGATTTGTAAGAAAAAAATCTCAATTGACTTTCGTTTTTATAGAAATGGTCATATGTATGTAAGTGCGTCACGTCAAGTATGGAAAACTTGGAATGATTGCCCTCTTAGATATATCACATTTATTGAGAAACTTTTGCTGTATATAGAAGATATATTTTCTATTTATGTGGCGCATTTAAACATGGGAATTCGATTCGACGAAACGGACGAATGTGCTAGAAACAAGTAAGTTTTCCGACGAAGAAAATCGAATAATGCGATCTTGAATCGTATTCATGCGCGTTGTTAGAATAATGATTTTTTTATGGCGATTGTTCGAATGTCCTTAAAAGGACACTTCTTTTTAACAATGTACGATAGGAAATGGACAAGATAAAGATTAAAAAAATATATACGAACGTTCGATTGTATATTATTTTCACGTATAGCGAATTACGTAATCTTCGAAAACGTCATCATTCGAAACGGCGTGTCGTTCAAATGTTATTTGTTTGTTTTAGTCATTAGTTTTGAAAAGGTATATTTGTTGCATTCAGAACAAAAATAATTAACTCAAAATGGAAAATCACCTTAAATTTGTTTCCAAGTGTACTCACAATTGAAAAAAAAACTTGGTTTTCTACAATTGAAATTGAAATCTCAACAGATTTTATCGTAAATAACGTATTGTTTTTCGTACTGAAGTGAAATTTAAAAATATAAAATGATATGACACATTCAATCTGAACCGTATATAATTGTCATCAAATTAAATTTCCGTATAATTGCGAGTGAAATTCGGTGAAAATTCGCACACCATTGTTTCGATTAGAGAGGTCACATAGAAGGTATTTATATTTAGCCTGTCGTGCCGAGGTCACAGGTTTTCAACCGTTTATTATCATGCGTTCAAACCAGTTGAATTGCGACTGTTTTTATAATACGTATGTGTGTATGTTCGAATCGATGTTAAGTCGCCGACTGTTGAGAACCTCTGGTGAGTTTTCTCACGCGAGGCTCTGCGTGAAAATTGGTGACAGGCTTTTTGAGTTTTCCAGTCACGCCATTTTCGGTATTAAAATAAGGGTATTACGGTTAGGAGTTAAATAGAGCGAGTTTGCGGTTAAAGTTTTATTACCAGAAATAATTCAGTCGGGAAAAATTGGGTTAAGTTGTGCTAGGTTATTATTTATTATATTTATTTTAATACTTTAGTTTGGTAAGGTGTTTTGTTTAAATATTGAAATTTTACTGTGGCTAGTTAACGCATTTTCGTTTTTAAATGGTTGTGTATGTTTGTATGTGGATGTCTTATCTTTTTTTTGTTTAACGCGCATATTAAATGTATTTGTAGAGATTATTAAAGTGCAAAAATAGTGAGAACGATTGCGAAATTAGTGTTGGCGTGTTTCGAAAATAGGTATTATGTCGTATAAATATTTTCGTGCTGATAAGTCCGTACTGGAGTAATTCAATTTATATCGAAAAATTATTGTTTTCGGGGGAAAAAAATCATCTTTTTCTTATTTCAATTATTATAAAATATTTACTTTACAGTAATAACGTTTCAATTTAATACATTATAATTTTTCTCCGGTGATATTATAAAATAAAATAAAATATTGCAAATTTGATACTAAAAAGAGGCATGTTTAGAATAGATGTTTAATACGTTTTTCTGATGAAAATTGTGTATAATCATTATAATTTGATGTAAAATTAATAACCATTTGTAGGTGATAAATTAAACATTAAAGAAAAAGTAATAATTATTCTTCTGGTACTTATTATATATTATAATGTTATATAACTTACACAATTCATTGAACTTTCTACTAAAGTTCACTGGGTCAAGAAGGGGAACGCTGAAGTTAATTTTTCGACAACGATCACAAAGAAAAAACAAGCAATATGGAAAATTTTTATAAAAATTAAAAAAAAACTCATATCCGAGATTTAAAATCTACCATTGTATAATATAATACTTTTTCATAGACCATGTCTTAATTGAATCCATTTTAGACGCAAACAATGAAACCGATATTACGCCCGCCTCATTGTTATTTCCCGGTTTATTTTAGGTCCAATCGATATTTTCATCATTTTTAATATGCACAAACACCCACACCCGATTGTTATTTAACAACAAAGCTAATTTTGATCATTCTAATCCAGATTATTGCGAAAAGAGAGAACAATGCGCGGGTAATTCGAAAATAGACATCGGTTCAAAACAATCTCACGTTTGATTGATGTTTGAATCTGAAAAAGCACCCACTCATACATATTCAGTTATTAGGATCGATATTAAAATTATATCGTTTATATTATCAGCGAAAATTGAAGCATTAATCAGGTGTTGGTAAAAAAATATTATGCCGAAGCGATACGAGTCGTATCTCGCTAACACGTTTTCTAAAAGTATTCAACGGTACGTATGAGGTCATTTCTATTTTATTTTGTATTTTTTCGTCTTCATATCGTTGGTAAATGTAGTGTATGACGTATATATACGAAATAAATTAAAATAATCAAAAAAATCGGTGGTTTGGGTTTGGCGTTGCATCACGAATGCAAATTTCGTATTTGTGCAATTTCCTATGTGATAATATAGCGATTTCGCAAGTTTGCAACGAATTTATCTGTGGGGAATAAATTTAATCGGAATATTTCGAGTTGAATGCAGTCATCGTTATATGGTTAAATAAATGAGGACGTTTCGTAACAGGACATGTTCATTCACTCGTTCGTTCAATGTTAATTGTTATACAAACGGAATTATGCGATGTTTTGGAAAAATGCGCAATATTCTAATTAAATGTTTATGCAAATACACAAAGAGAAAAAGAGACATTGATTGTATATTTTAATTAAGAAATTTCCTTTTGTTTTCCATTCGTTTTTCTCATGTGCTGCAAACGTCCGGAAGCAACTATTATCAGAACGATGGTGAAATGCAAAAAATTCAGATAACTTTTACTCATAATTAGTCATTTTAAATATTCAAATAACTATTATTACTTAAACGACAGTCATTATATCTCAGTATGAATAATTAATTGGTCTCTAAACATAATTTCGATCACTCAAATATAATATGACTACCGCGAAATATAATTTTAACAATTCATCATCCACAAACATTTTTGAACTTTTAATTAAATGAAATAAATGGTTGAACAAATACGGTTTCATCTGAACGATCATTTTATAATAATAAGTGATCACCTCTCGTTTAAGCGCAATTAATTATTCGTACTATTTGAACAATGATTTCATACTGTCACACACCAAAGAAACACAGATCAAGTTTAGTTCGTACTAAAGTTATTATCTTGTTACAATATCAAGTTGAACTTTACCATATTACGTTAAGTTTAATCAAATCAGAAATTTACGATCTTACATTATACTTCGAATCAGAAGTATTATATATATTATTAATTTAGTTTTTTTATTGAATACCGAATCAAAGCAAAGTGTACTGATGGTTTTTGGTTGATGGTTTGATAAAATTTTTTAAAGATACAAAAATTTCTATAATATAAAAAAAATATCATTCTAGATATCACGACCATGAAAATAATTCAAAATGGAATCCTTTCATTGTGAAAAAATAAAAAAAAATCTTGCGCAGTCACGAAATCATCACTGATACTTCGATGTTACAAAAGGCCCATACTATAAGTGATGAATAATGAGCGCGTAATGGTATAATTTGAAAGTGATCCCCGAACCGTTTGTTTAAACGTTGCGTCATCGCGGTTTATCTATTTCGCGCAGCTGATCTCAACCAACGGTGCGCGTGACGCGGAAGCGATGATTAACCGGTGGGTTTCGATCGCGTGTCGAAACGTTTTCGCGCAGGCGATTGTGCGAATTTTCGGCTTTTAGTCTAGTATTAGGGGTGTGGTGGGTGTGTATTGTGTTTTTAGTGGTGTTGTTGAATGGTTAATAGGCTCTTTTTGCGTGTGTAGAAATTTTTTTTGATTAATTTTAATAAATGAAGAACATTTCATTTTTTTATTTGATATGAAAATGTGTTTTTATTTTAATAATCAATAATCATTTTTATGAGATAAAGCGTATAATCAATTACTTCTACCATGGATGAAAGATAAGATAGTAAAATCCATTAACAATATCAGATTATCGAATTACATCTTTTCTGAATATAGAATGTTTTTAACTTGAATCAATTTTTTTTCTGTTATAAATAGCTTGCAACAGCCAATATGTCGGAAACGGAAACAACACCCGCCAAAGAGCTTTCGGAGTTGAAAATTAATTCGACTAGCAATGGAGATGCTAAACCAGCTGCGAATGAAGAAGCTAGCCCTTCACCAACTCCATCTACTGGTTGCCTTTTCAAGGACAGCTTTAGGGCTTTCAGCAAGTTCGGGGATACAAAATCTGATGGAAAGTTGATCACATTATCTCAGAGTGATAAGTGGATGAAGCAAGCAAAGGTCATTGATGGGAAGAAGATCACCACCACAGATACTGGCATCTATTTTAAAAAGCTCAAGTCTCTCAAAGTCAATATTGAAGATTACAAGAAGTTCCTCGATGATCTTGCAAAGAACAAGAAGGTGGAAGTGGAGGAAATGAAGACGAAAATGTCGAGCTGCGGACTTCCAGGACATACAGGAACTGGGGTATGTATCGAACTGTATCTTCTAATTCATATTGTATCGTTTTATCATTCATACAAATTATATCACCATGCCAAGAAATTAAATGTTTCAGTTTCAAATCGAATTAGTGATGTAAGAATTAGAATCTTTTCAGATTTTTAATTGGTTTTCAACTGATTGTGAGACTGGTGTGCATTGATAACGATGCCATCTATGGAAAATGATTAAAATATTATTCAAAAACATGACCAAAGGGTAAAAAAAGAAAAACAATTAAATGTTATTTTTCCTTGCTTCCTCTTCTGTGCTTATCTATGAAAATTAAAAATTATATTAAAAAAAACTTTTGTAGCTTGTAGTTAATTGTTTACGCGTGTCAAGAAAAAACCCATGTAATTTTCGAAAATCGCACGAGTGGATTTCAAAACGAAACCCATTTGGACCCTTTCGTATCCCTTGGGCGCCATTTAAACTTCTCCCTGTCCATCAGTTGTCTTCTATTCACGAAATATAACGTTTCAAGCATTAAATTAGCTATTGTGAGCTTAGCTATCCTTTGTGTTTTCCGCAACACACTCCGAATGGAGATATTTATGTGTACATACATATTACACTCAGCATGATTTAATTATTGAACCGTCATTGTAAATATGTCTGAATTGACAGATATATTGGCACTTGCATTAAAATTTATAAATTTTTTGACAGGTCGGTAAATCAGCTGCTGTTGAAAGGCTAACAGATACTTCTAAATACACCGGATCTCACAAGCAACGATTTGACGAAAGTGGAAAAGGAAAAGGCATTGCTGGACGCAAGGATCTTGCTGATACTTCAGGATATGTCACTGGATATCAGCATAAGAACACGTACGACAAAACACATTAATTCCGCATATAAAAGCCTATTTCATTCTTGTCAAAAAATACATTACACATGAATTTACACCGATCCCGCGCATCTCCTATGCTAGATATTTTCATAGTTTGTTACAAAATTAGACGTATAAAGCAAGGATGTGTTCTATTCGACTTACATGTCTTTTAATTTTAAATTTTATGTGCCTAAATTCGTGATGAAACCCAGTACAATTCCGGAGACTCTTTAAATTCAAGATGTCAGAGTATATTCGAAAATTTTCATTATAGCGTGTACCTATTATATTTTTTTCGGAAGGAAGTCGTGAAAGTTTATTAGAGAGCTTCGGATGATTCGCTTTAGAGTGGAATATGATATTTTTTCGAGTTGAGGTTCCGTTTTGGAACATTGGATGTGCATACAATAATTCATTTTATACTCGGCTATAAATAAAATATATTTATATTTATTATAATATGATGAAATCGTTTTATTTTTTATTCAAAGTGATAATGCGTGTCTTCTATACATACATTGCTTGTTTGGCATTTCAAACACAAATTGCTTCAGCCTAAATTTGCATGACTCTTTTGTAAATTATTTGTTTTTTATTTTTATTTTTTATTGTTAAATTTGAATTAGATTGTAAATAGTAAATTTTAATAAACGTATTTTTCCCAATATCTTATCTTCCATCCGTTTATTTATTAAATTTTATTTCGATCTAAAATTAATGAAATCGTCATAGAATACGATAGAAATTTATCATCATTATAATTAAATTAAACATAAGAGATCGTAACGATATTAATATATTTTATATAAATGTAAACTTACATTCATAAAATGAAATTTTAATATACAATTAGAGATATTCGCGTTACTATAGATTATTTGATAATTGATGTAATTAAAGCTATATGTTGCCATATATATATATAGTAAAAATCGCTGAACTTTCACTCTGTGCATTTCTTTAGGTGTTTTGATTTTCGTATTTTTTTGGGGACCACTTAAAAGCGATACAATAATAACACATAATCAATTCGTCACATATTTATAACTAATGATTGCTTCCAAAATACATACAAACTCATGTCGTAATATTAAAAGGTTTTCATTTGTTTACAGTGTAACTGAAAAATCATAATTTCCAAGCAGTACATTTCATTATATTCTATATTTAATATCATTAGTAGATTTTCGTCATATTGTTATTGTGACTTTGCGTTTATTTAATATGTATGATTGAATTTTTTAAATTATATATTAAATGTTATTATCACGACACAATCACGTTTCATTTTTCGATTTGACCTTTTTCCTGTTCACTTTGTGAATTTTCCTCAGTTTCCTTTTTTCTGCAGTTTTCAATTATTTCCCTCAAAGGGGGAAAGTACACTGTGGTTGATTGTGATTTGTTTTCGAGTGCTGGAGTGAAGTCGAAGGGGGCTGGCCAGCATTTTTCTGCGAAAATAAAACGATCAAATATTCAAATTCGAATTGCGGAAGATTTCAAAATTGCCGGCGCAATTTTAAACGTAGGTGTTGGTTGATGGCTTGTTAAATAGTGAACAAATCACACTGTATTTACGAAGGTGACATATGATTGTGAAACAGGGCGATAATTTATAAGGATTCGTAATAAACGACGGCTGACATTGAATTTTCAATATGAAAAATCCATTAATTCTCATTTTCATAACTCACCAAAAGTATACGAATATTCAGGAAGTGTCATGTATGTGTTTGAATAGTCTTTCAGATCCATAATACACGGAGATGATAAAATGGAATCTATCAAAGAACATTCGGGAAAAGTCTGTGTTTTTATGTCTGGTGATATGTCTCCGATGAGAATCAACTGAAATTATCGATACATATGTTAGAATAATCAATCGAATATAATAAATTATTTATAAATATTATCTCTTGTAACTCTATGTATGAAAATGCTTAAATATCATACTTCTGGATTGTTAACTAGAATCATTGTTAATTCGTGCAGTTTTTCCATACATTTTGATACAAGTTTTTGCATTTCTTCACTACAAGAAAGATCCTCTAATTTTAAATCAATAAGAGGAGGATCGGCAAAAAATGATCTCCATGACGAAAAAAATCTCTGTTTAAAAAATTGAAATAATTAATTCACGATCATTTCGAAAGTATCCTGTAATTATTCACCTTTTCAACATTATGATAAACGGCTAAAAGTTTCAACTTTTCAAATTTCTCATTCGAATTTATCACACTATCGATTTGGCGCATAATAGTATCTTCAGATCCCTAAAATACAATACACCAAATCAAACAACCAAATACGATTCACTTCTACAACGAAAAGCTACATTTTCCCAACAAATCTAACCTCAACAAAAACTATAAAATGATTTCGATAGATCAACACGAATCCAGCAAGCGACACATCGCAGTATCCCGAATTGATCCTTTTGATCGAATCCTGAAAGAACATCCCCACGTTTTTTTCAGACGTCTCCGCATCGTGCCACCCGCAATACGCCACTCGCAACACGAACGATCTCTGTAAGCCAAAACCGAAATAAAACCCCAGACCCGAAAGCTCCAAAAATACCCAGATACCAAATGATGTATGGCTTTAGTTTTTACAGCGTTCAAAGCTTCCAAGTGTCGTTCGATCACGTCCAAAACGGTCTGAGACGAGTCGCTTTCCATTTTGGACTTGTTTATGAACCATGACGACGAGGGGTGCTATTTTGAATGTTGCCATATAATTGTTGGATTTGTTTCGTCGCATTACGTGTTTGGCGATAAATTTCGGCAAGGGCGTGTGCCGGTGACTCACATCTGTGGGAATTCGTCCCCATCCCTAAAATCTCCCCCGAATGATATCATCGGTGACGTCACTTTTGCTGGAGCGGGTGGACGGATTCCAGTGTTTGTGCGTTCGTGGGAAATTCCAAGATGTGGAAGTATTTGAAGATTTTTGATTAAGTTTTCTAATAAAATTGCATTGAATAATTATTTTATGTATTGAATGACAAGGAATTTTCTGTTGCATTGAAACTTTAGTAGTTTTTATTATCACTATTAAAAAAAGTTATTCTCAAAGAATTTGATTACTAAAAACTATTCTTTAACAAATAACCAGAGAACGTTTGGTAATGATTCAATTCTTTAAAAGTAACATTACTCATACCCCTATATATAATAGCGGATTTCTGTGTGTGTGTCCGTCTGTCCGTCTGTGTATCTGTTCGATGACGCTCGCGACTTTTTCGTGATTATGGTCTTTATATGCGTATACAGTTAACGTCTATAATATGATGTTTATTACCTACTGCCTCTGGCTTTGCCTATATTTCGTAATTGTGACAATAATAATTGAGGTGGTTTTATTAAATAAATATTAAAATCGAGTACGAGCATCTATATAAAATATATACTATAATCACTATTTACATCATTCTCGAGCTCAAAAATCGCGACCTCTAAATTTAGTCTTTATGGTCATTATAATAACTGCTATTATTTTTGTGATTTTTATTTTATTATGTAATAGTATCATTATAAATTGTTACAAAATGTTATCAACATCGGGCATATACATTAACCTCTATGTATAACAAACGGGCATCGACTTTTCGCAAAGGAACGGTTATACAATATTTTTGCATAGATTTAATTTTTTTATATATATAATTACGTAATTCACAGCCGATATTATCAACATCGGGCCTATACAATAGTATTTCATATAAAAACTTATATTCTTATTCAAATTGTTTCTCACCATATTCAAAAAATATAAATAAAACATTTCCAACACGACAACACCTCAATTTGCACGAAAGCACCATAAAAATCGAGCACTTTCGAAAAAATGACTAGCATAACATCCAATGCAAACGAGTCCGCAGAAAGCGCAGGATCCGGTCTGAAAAAACGGCGGTCCGTTTCCTTTGGACCGCCGCGTGCACCGGAAACTTTCACTTCCGGCCACACCGGAAGTGGGCAACGTACTCTTTCCAGCTCGACCCGCCCCCCGCAGCCCCTTCCCATGAGACTACAAAGCCGCAACTTCCGCCACGGAAGGACAGTCGGGCGAAATTGCAAAGTCCACTGGACTACGAGGTACGGAGGTGAACTTTCGCTCTGTTGGGGATCGCAGTGGTGTAGGTCCGGAAATTGTGTTTTTTTTTGTTTTTTTTTTAGGGGGGAAGTGCGATGCGTTTGTTTGTTTTGGGTGTGTTGTTAAAAGATGTGCATTGAATGATTAAATATTGATTGACTTTAAAAAATATATTTTGAACGTCAACGATATCGAACGTTTTATGGATATTATGATTATGATAATTGTTGTTTATCAATGTGGGATAATTTGAGTGTTTTTTTGAGGTAGTGCTTAAATCGTTAAATATTTTTTTAATTGAAAAACGCATTTTAAGTTTTTTTTTTATACAACCCCGATTTTTCAAGAAAAGATGACGACAGTGTAATATTTTGTATAAAAATGTTTCAAACAAAAAATTTGAGCAATACAGACTAATCCATTTAATTTGAGCAAGACTAATTCAACTGAACTTGTTATTCGAGTGAAATGGCTAGGTTTTTTTATTTTTCAGAATATGTTGGGTAACTTTAAAATTTTACATTTTCGAATTATCGAAGTGAGGCATGGCACAAATAAAGATGAGAAACATTGTTTAAGATTTAACTTTTTGAGAAAGAAAGAATTTATTTTTTTAGTTTCATGAAAAATATGTAATTTCAAATTGAAGCACTAAACTTCAAATGTTTAAACTTATTGAACATATCAATTCCACCAAAGTTAAGTGACAAACAATAAATAATTCAGAAGGATAAGTGACTCGAATGCATTATGTCAATCTGAGTCCATATGACAAAAAAAAAAAAAACAACATTTTAACACTGAACCTTCGAAAAACCAAATTTTTTAACATTATCATAAAACAACCAGCACACAATCAACATAGAATAAAATTACTAAAAACCTTCCAAACAAATCACAATGAAAAACTACCTAACCCTTACCGGACAGCCACTACACTGAAACTATGATATATTCAAGCGTAATGGAAGCAGCGGATGCCTCACCGACTTTTGCAACTTTAATACGGTCCGGGCGAGGATTATTTACCGGCCGGTGTAGTTTTCTTTTCCGGTTTTACTTATTCAAGCGCGCGGCCGCGTTCCGACGGGCAGCCATCTTGGAAAATGGCCGGCAGGTGGAGCGCGTCGACGCCATCTTGCATAATTGGATTGCGGGGTGGACAGAAATGGCGTGCGAGTCGGTGAAGATAACGCGCGGGTTGAATTTAAAATGGTTATGTTGTGTTCGCGATGGAATAACCGGAATGTTGTTGAATCGTTAACTTTTACGGGACAGGATCTTTTTTTTTGACAAAAATTGAAATTTTGTAATAATTGAATAGTTGAAAAGAAGCTGAAGATTTTCTATGGGTATCAGTTCGGGTGTATTTCAGTCCATGTATGTTTTTTAAGCTTTTTTTATTACGTACAAAGCTCTAGTCTAGTCCATGTGTATATCACAAATATACATCATTGGAAGTTGGGTTGTGTTAGGTTAGGTTAGGTTAAGTTGGAACGGATTAAGTTAGGTTAAGACAAATACAAATATACATAGACTAATAATACACATGATCTCCGACACATAAAAAAGATCAACTGTTCAATAATTTATAACTATAAATTGATAGAAATTAAAGAGCAATTATTTTTTTTTAGATTTTCATAATAAATTATGTATTGCATCAGATTTTTAAGTGATAATATCAATTTTCAATCTTATGATGCTTTATATTTTCAAATTGAACTACCGAATTTATTCTATGGAATCAAAATTTATAATTTTTAAATAAATTCGTATTTAAAATTGCCATATAAAAAAAAACCGGTAGCAAAGGGTTTTAACGTCCAGTGTTTTCCAATCATATTTATGTCATGCCCTATTTTTATGAGTCAAAAATCTCAATCACCTCCCTTCCATCAAAATTTTGAAGTTATTTAAAGAATTCTGAAAAAAAAAATTGTGAAAAGTAGAAAAAATTTTCTACTTCTTTAAAAAAAAATATATATATATATTATATATATTATATATATTCATACTATTCAAATGATATAATATGAAAAATTCGGTTGATATAAAAGCAAAATGACGTATGATTTGAATAAAAAATAATTTGAAAAAGCAAAATTGTATAAAAAAAATAAATGATTAAAATTTAATTAACTTCAACGGCACCCCATATAGCAAAAATGATACATTAACGCGTGCGCTTCGTTTTTAATTATTTATTTATATTTTTTTATCGCATTTCCGAGTCGAGTTTGAAACGGGAATAAATCAAAATTAAATGTTGAAACGGAAAAAAGCACATTTTCGTTATTTTCAACGTTTTCCGCCCGAGAGCAGATTTATTTCGTTTCAACCCTTTCCGCACGGATGCCATTTTTGCTCACTCGCTTTGATATAATTTGAAATTTTTATTATTTACATGAGTTTTTTTCCTTTTCCATACATAAAAAACGTTTTATCTCCGTTCACGTTGTACTTTCCGTGTGTAATATTCTAAAATAACTGTACTTTTCACGAATCACGTATTTAAAATTTGCTATTTTGTGTTCGTTATAATTTAACGCAAAGCGACGTCGGGTATTTATATTTTTAGGAAATGAGAAAAGAATCCGGAGACAATGTGTAGTAAATAAAAAAATATATATATTCGAAGTTTTCGAATACGTAGAAATTTGAATAAAATCGAGAGCAGTTCATAGTAATTTTCATATTTCGGTACTTTCGTGTTTTAGTGGCGCAAATGATTGGCAAGCTTACATATACAAATCACTAACTGTTGAATCATAAATTTATATCCAAAAAATTTAAAGCGCGTTTTTTGAAATTTCATATTTTTTTCCCTTTGACTATGATAATTAGTTTCTTGATGATAAAATGATAAAAAACCGGAAAAAACAGGCGCGACTGACATTCGAAACGGTTTTCTAGTGGCGCTGAAAACACTGGCTTACAATTAGCCATCTATAATACACTTCGTCTAGTCCAGACCAGTGGTGTAGTTGGAGCCGAAAAGCGCTCCGTTATTTTTTTGAATTTTTGTGGAAATAACAAAAAATAAATCAAAGAAAATTAGTTAGTTGACAGTTTTATGGTGATACAGTTTAATTGACTAAAACATTTGTAAAAAAATTTTCACCTGCGGTTCTAGAAAATTAACCCCCTGGACAAGTACCTACTCCAGATCTTGATGTCTAAAATCAAAATCATTTTTACTCAATTATTTAAAAAAAAAACCTTGAAAATAATTTGCGTTGGGGCGGAGAGGGTAGTAAAAATTGAGCGTTTCGGCACTACTTTTTTTAACACTACATAATTGATCCTGACCAGTTAAATAAAATTTCCAATGATCAGACGAAACAACAAAGTGGGTTAGATAAAATATAAAACCGTATTATGTTTTATAGTATTGTCCTATATTTTTGGTCTGCGTCTGACATTAAATCCATCTATCGAGCGGTTGCGTTCCTTATTTTAAATCACTAACTGTTGGTTTTCGACCGGCACATTGGCGTCCGTCCGTTGTCTTGGCACCTTATTTTTTATAATTCTATATTTTTTGGATGCTTCCTATATTTTTTATGGCTTATTTTGAAAAGTACTATATCTCGCCGAAAAAATTTTGGCAACTCTAATTTCAACCGGTAGATACACTTTGACTGTTACATGCGAATATGCGACAAAACGGACAACACAAACGCAGGAATTCGACAAAAACAAACACACAAAACGTCGACAACGACATTAAAACGGGCATGACCGATTCCGAGCACGTCTAAGCGCTTTTCGAACGCGCAAATACGCCCCGGCCGAACGGGTCAAAATAAACAAGACGGCTCCGAACAATGGCCGATCATTTAAATCAGCGGACGCAACGAACGCGACACGTCCTCGTACATATTATAAAACGCTGCACAAACGCGACATCTGAATACCAAAAGCGTACGTACGTGTACGTGCGCTTACGTGTACGTGCGAGGCCGTTTTCGAAACGAAAACGGCGGGAAAAGACGGTTTTTGAAATTCGAAAGTCGCGCGACGTTTCGGGGATCGATCGGATTTTGTGCGTTTCGAGTTGTGTAGAGCGAGGTCGTTTCGTGTGTGGATTTGTTTCGATGTGTCGAAAGTGTGGTTGGTTTTTTTTTTTGATGTAAAAATGCATCGAACGTGACCCGTTTGTGGAGGAGTTTGATTTTGTTCGAGGATTTTTCAAGAAATGTTCGCAAGTCGACATATTTGCTGATGCGTGACTGTTAAATGAGAAAGTTCGTTTTGATTTTATTTTTATTTGAACATGACGCTATTAGTTTTCTGTCAATATTAGAAACTAGTATATAGGCTCGATGTTAATAACATCGGCTGTGGTTTTGTTAAGAAATAGAAATCGATAAAATGTGAAAACCCCATTTGTGTGAACTCGAAATGTGTACCCGATTTGAATATTTAATATTTAATTAATACAGCCAGTTCATTTGTTCAACATCAACATCATAAAAAAAGTAAAAAAAAAGAAGTCGCAAGCGTCATCGACACACACAGACAGACGGACACACAGATATCCGCTATTATATATAGGGGATTGGTTGAGACGTTAAAATTAAATCAAAATGTTGAATTGACATATTATATACATGTAGGAGATACGTTCTTGAATCTCGGTCTTAAATAAAAAAATCAATCAATTTTATTTATTTAAAATTTTTCATTTTTTCCCTTTATTCTTCCACGGTTAATATAATAATAATATAAAAAATATTGAGATATATACGCGAATAAGATCAGTCAGCTTGACATTTAGTCCATCTATCGAGCGGTTGCGATACTTATTTTAAATCACAAACTATTGTTTTTCGAGCGATACGTTGGCGTCCGTCCGTTGTCTTAGCACCAAAATATTTTATTGAATTTATTTTTCACTGATTGTAAGAAAACATATATCTCAAAAAGAACGAAAAAAATCTGGCATTGACCGTAAATAACGATAGCTCATAATTTACTAAGTAATTCTTGAAAAAAATATATCTTTCTTTTCGAACTGAAAACCGACGTAATTCAAAAACTACCCGCAATTCAACTTTTAAACGAAATATTATTATCTTTAATTAAAAGTTCGTCAACCTTCTCCCACATCGAAAATTAAATGCGCAAAACAAACTCTTCATACCAAACGAGACTCTTCCAAGTAACACAAAAGTCAAATACATCCCAATAATGCACCCGTCATATTAAAAGCTACGAAGCTCTTATGTTTGAGCGAGAGTTAAGTTTTAATTAAGTCACTGTTTGAATAAGCCAGTGTCCCAGTGCATACATTGAAACGTATGATTTCGGCACACGAACATATGAAAGCTCTAACGAACTCTATACTAATGCATTTATACTAATGATCTTTATTATGCTCGGCTCGGAGTGCGAAATTGCACTTTGAATATGTACATAATTGCGAGGTTTTAAAATGAAAATAATGCAACATGTATTATGAACGATGTTACGAAAGTATTAGCGAAATCGTAATAAATTTGAAATAAAACCAATGTTTAGTAAATTTTGTATTATGATATAAAAAAATTGCTTTTATTAAGAAAAATTGTTGTTTTTTTTTCATTTACTTCTGCTTTTCTTGAAACTGCGAAAAGTATATTTAAATAAAATCACAAGTCGTGTTGAAAAAATATTGTTAATGGTAAATCTCTTATAATATTTCAATGCTAATCTTTTTAGTATCAAAAAAATAATATTTCGAAGTTTTTCTCAAAATTTAGTGTAATATTACGAAATTATTTATATGATACGGAATTAGTCAATGTATCATAGAATTAGACGTCTCAGATTCGATAATTTAAGGAGATATCACACAAAATTATCATAGAATGAATTATTATAACATCTAAATAATGGTTAGATGAAAAAGTTGATGCTTTATATTTGGAAGCTTTGAATTAATTATTTCACAATATAATACAAGATAATGACAAACAAGCGCTTAATATCACGAAACTAATTTAAACAAATTGTTTGAATATAATATAGGTTTTTGAAATAGAATCATAACTTGTCATACGATTGAATTGAATATCTACATTGTGCAAAATATTTGGAGCTTAATACAATTAACTATTGGAGGAAAATTATCACGTCCAAACTATGTCTTGTATAAATTGGACCATGTTTCGATAATTGGATTCGAAAACGTGTCGTTCCGATATTACACAGCTAAATATTTAATACAGAGATTCGCAAACTATAAACAAGGATATCTCATAATCATTTTATTTATAAAATAATATTATAGAATTAATAAAAAGATTTTTTGATTTAACGAATATTCAACCTAAAACGGTTCAGATATCCAAAAATCTATTGATGATTGTTTTAATTTTTTTAAACATTCCTCAGATCCAATAATATAACATAATATTATTAATAGATCAAATTTTATAAATCCATTCATAGAATTTATTAATTTAAAAAATCATTCAATAATACCTCGAATTTACAACATGAAATATTAAAGTTTTGTGACTTTCGCGACGCACAGTTTGAGAGCCGCCGATTTGATACATAACCAACTACTCGAGTGCCGTTTAACCGACGACAGATTAACCTTTTCGGGGTGCCTTAATTGCCGGTGCAAATATTTGATTCGCAAGGCGTTAATTAAAGTTCGACGAGAATTCGTCAAGTAAGATACGTGCGAACTTTCGTGTTGATGTATCAAATCCTTTTGATGTCGGTTTATTTGAAGGATTTACGAAAAAAATCGATTTAAGTGCGAATTTACGCAAAATAAACGTATATAAAGAATGTTGTTTGAAGAAACGGTCTATATTTATTTATCGGGGGCGAAATTTGAGGCCAGTTCGTAATACATTATAAATATTTCATATGTAATACATTTTTAGTGCTACTTTATATACGTCCTTTTTTTTATTCATTTTCGGAGACTTGAGATATTATTTATTAGATTTTTCCATTTATGAATATTATTTCACACCTAAATTTGGAAATTATCGATATTTTTTTTTAAACTCAATGATTTAACCTGATCCTAAATTTTCAATATATAAAAAAATTGAAATCTCAACAAAATAACCATAATACATACATATAAAAAATTATCAAATTTTCGAATTTGATCAACATAATATATAATATACTTTAGTGCTATTTTATATGCGTCATTTTTTAATTATATAGAATTCATTTTTAGAAGATATGAGATATTATTTATCATATTTTCCATTAATAAATTAAATAATTTACAAATAGTAAACGTAAAATTTATTTCACAGCTAAATTTGGAGATTTTCAATGTTTTTTTTTAAACCCAATACGTTAACCATCAATTTACAAATGGAAAGCGATCATAAATTTGCAATTTATCAATATATGAAAAAAAATGAATTCTCAAAAACAAAATACCACAAAAAATATAAAAATACCAATGTTTTCGATTTTGATTAATGTATTTTGAGTATACTGGCGCCGGTTAGTAGAACATCTCTACATCACTCTGACGTGGTGAATTAATTTTTCGCCTATTTTCGACTAGATGAATAATAACGTATCAATATTGGGCATTTCGTATTCCACATTCATTATTCGCGTCCGGGGAAAATGCTAGTCATAAATCGAAATCGTATTTTCGCCGGCCGCGAAATTCGTTATGTTTTATGTACGAGTTTTGTAATAAACGCGTAAATGCGTAATTTCAATACGGATATATGATAATTGACTCGATAATAATTTAGTTTTTGGCCGTATCGTGAATTTCGCATTTTAGGGATCGAGGTGTCGGAAGTTGTCGAATTAACAACTTGTTCGATTTTTGAAAAACGCTCAACGTTGCTTAACAACTCATTCGGTTTTCGAAAAGGCTGACTCAGCGGAAGTTTCGAAATTTTTGTAATCCTTCCGTTTTGAAGGGTGATTCTATCTACTTGGATGTGAAATTAGAAAAATGTGTTAATTCCGTTAATGACAGAGTTTTTATATTTCGAATGCAACATTTTACACTTTGAAATCAATCTTTTACATCTCAAATTCAACAAACCAACATAAATTAATAATAATACTCTATATTTTTAATAATAAAGTCTTTTAACAGAGACGCTCGATTTTAAGTTGAACAATAAAATTTCACACGTGGCTCGACTCTGTACATGGTGATTTTTTGTACACTACTAAACAATTGACGACAAATTTGACAGATGTCACTTTAACGACATGGCTGCTATAACCTAACAAATTTCGAGCGTCTCTATTGAAAGCACCTGAACTTTCCTATAATTGAATCTGAAGTGTAAAAACAGTATAATATAATTATATCGTTCAAAGAATTCAATTCATAAAATTCGAACTAATTTAAATAACAAAAATTAGCATATTTATAATTTTACATTGAAAAAATAACGAAAATATTACGAAATTAGTTCTAATCGCGATCGACACGCGAACTGTCGTTCTGCCGGTGAAAGGAAATCTCTTTTTCGATGCGATTATTGCTTATATATATATTAAATTTTAATACATTTCGTTAGTAATTAGCGCGGAAAACGGCCAGAAACCGAAAAAGCTTTTTAACGATTGCCGCCTCGCGAAGCCGCTTTATTATCGGCCGTAAAACGATAGTAAACGCGGCCATTATCAAACGCGTTTTAGTTTCGAATCGAATGTTAAAACGTACTAACACTCGGTTTTCGAATATTCGAAAATCTAAACGGTTTAAGTAATTGATTTATTTTTAAATAACAAAATGTACATGTGCTGTTCGAAAATTTAACTTTTCGAATTGAAAATTTGTGTCTGAGTAACAAAAATTGGTACGTTATAGTTTTTTTTTTATTTAAATATAAATTTAGGTCAAAATGTATATTGTTTTTAACATTTAATATATTAATTGTGTGTAAAGTATTGTTATTTTGGCACGAAATACAAAGGCGGCTCGTTACGGACGAATCGACTTACATTTTCCGTAGCGAAAAAATAATATTTTAAAAAATACATAACATTTTATTGAACGTTTCGTTTGCGAGTTTAAAATAAAAATGTTCGATTAAAAAAATATACAAATAGAGATTTTTTATCGTGAAAACGAACAAAAACATAGTCATTTGAGTATGCAATAAAATTTCAGTAATCAAATCGAATTATAAATGAATATAAAACCCATTATTATCAAAAGAAAATAATGAAAGCCAATAATCTTTAACGACCCTTCACTATAAAAATATAATTTATTGAATTCTGCAACAAATTATATCTCAATAATTTCTTGGAGGAAATTCAACGAAATAAAATGAAATAGTAAAAAAATGGCAAACGAACAAAGCAAGGCGTTTAAACGGACATAAATCTCGCGACGTGTCGTAAAACGAGATAAGCTCGTATAACGACGGTCGTTATAACGAAAATGAGCCAAAAATATAAAAACGTGCACAATATAAAGACGCTACACCTATTTGCGAAATCAAAAAAAATCATCATCACAACCACAAGCGAAATTTTTCACAATGCAAAAACTACCATTGAAACAATTCATTTTTACACGAATTCTTATATATATATTATTCAAAAAATAATTGACAACTTCAAAAAAACGAAGATTCAAACGGAAAACTTCTCATCGACCCGACGCCATTGTAAAAATATTGAATTTCGAATCGGCGAACGTTTCAAAGGACATTTTGCAAATTCGAATTCTATTATAAATTATTTCGAAACGACACTCTTCTCGCATTATATTGTATTATCGACGTTGACAAGGCAACTTTGTTGTTTTAAAATTTTCAACTGTGCAAACAACGCCGGTTCAAATTCAACGTAAACATTTCGCTTCGCACAAAGCCTTCGAACAATACCACTTCATATTATACGAAAGGCAGGAGTGCTCAATTCAGTTTTTTCGGAAAAAATAAAAAATTTCAATGATTATTCGAAAATTTCGATGAAAAGTGCAATCAGTTGATGAACGTGAAATTAGGACATTTTTATAAAGAATAGTTTCGAATATTAAAATATTAAATCTCGATAGTTTATGATTCTGATTCGAATCAAATTAAAAAATAGTTAAGAGTTCAATGGAGTAATTACAATATAAAAAGTTATATAATAAAATCGACATATTGACACACGCTGAATTCTTGGTAGGTTTTCGTTTTAAAAGTCGCTGAAACATACGAAACAAATTTTATTTTGAAACGTTTCATCGGATCGAGTTGAAAAGGTCAAGTTTGTACAGCGAAGCTATTTCATTACGCAAACAATGCAAAAGGGAAAAAATTGTCTTCTATTTATAAACTTCGCAAACGAAAATAACGACAGTGTATTTAAGTTAAATGAAATCTGATTGAAACAAAGGACTTATACCGCAAAATGAATGGAAGACGTATTTATAATTCGCTTAAGACATTTTAAAAGAAAATTGGATTGAAGTACGAATTTTATTAGATTACTAGCGGTTGCTCGGGTTCCCGATTCTCATTCCTGATTCCTGATTCCCGATTCCCGTTCCCGGTACCCGATTCCCGTTACCGGTTCCGAATTCCCGATTCTCATTATGAACATGCGTTCTGCATACACCGGTGTACCGATTGCATTAATTTTTTTGCATTATTGTTAAATTAATTGATTTAATTATTTTTTATTTCAAAAACACATTGAAAACAAAATTCCTCCAATTGTATGCAATCTACACAACACAACTGTCGGGCAGATTTCGGAGTGTACCATCATTTTTTGGCTTTTCTTTAGAAATTTCCCAATTATTTTTCTTCATAAACCACCCCTTAGTTAAAGCGAACAAAATAAAATTAATACACAAATCGGATAAAATGGTTTTTGAGTTTTATCCAGACCAAATACCTGCCACGATTCATTTTAATATATCATCATCATCATCATTGTCGACCCGTTTTGTGCCCACTGCAGGACAAGATCACCCCATCAAATATTGGGGGTCTAGGCTACATAACTTATCCGAGAGCCAACCTCGTATCGATCATTTTAATATATATAGAATGTAAATTGTAATCCAAAACAAACATTTGAAATTTAGATATTGTATTACCTTGTAAAGTTTTAAATGACCGAAATTCGCTCGATCAAAAACAGATCGTCTTGGGAACAAAACATGAATAATTTCCACCTAACATTTAAAAAATCAACATATACCCCCCACATAACAAAACCGTCAAAATAAAGTCAGTTATAATATAACTAAAACGATTTCGACCCATGATTACCTTATCGATTCAGCCCCGAGCGAAGACCCCAAACCCTCAAGGGTGTTAATTATGTAAGTCTGGTGTGCACACAACCCCGTCGGCAGCGTATGGGTTAAATTCGACTAACATGGCGATTAGAGTCTAACTGAAACTCCTTATCTAATTATTCATCGGAATTATCCGCTCGTCGCGATTAAGCCGGATCTTGAGAATATTACGAGCGTCGGTTCGAACTTTGTAGCGTCGCCTTAAACCCGATAAATGATGCATTAAATGTGTTCGGCGTTTTATGTGCTTCGAATTTGTGCGGTTGTAATACAGTGGAATCTGCTTAGTTCGAAATTCGATGAGTCCAGTGAAAAAATGATAAATCTTTAAGGATTTATGGTGAAAGTTGGGAATTTAGTGCTTTGTTGTGGTGTTTATGATTGGGACCGTTCGATTGTGAAAACTTTTGAAAAAATAGTTTGAGTTTAATATAAAAGCATATATGTATGTTACGATACGTTTGTGTAAATGATGGAAGAAGCAAAGAATATTAGTTTGTATATAAAATTGAATAACATCTGGTATTGTATAGGCGTATCATAGGTAATTTATTTTAAGTTTTTTGTCAAAAATGACAGTTGACGTGTTTCAAAATATACGTACTTGTGGAAGAATTAAAAATTTCCTTAACATATTCAGTAAAAAATATTTGGAAATTTTGGCACGTGAACGAAAAAAAAGTTCGTCACCACTATCGTAATGCACGTCTTCTGTCAAATATGACAGTTGAAGTGTCTTACAACATACTTATTATATGTAAAGCATTGAAATTTCCGTACTCAGTAAAAATTAGGAAATTTTGGCACGTGAACGTAAAAATGTTCGTCACTACTATTGAAAGGCACGTTTACTGTTATATTTGATAGAAGACGTTAAATTATGCACCTTTACTAAATTGTGCCTATATACCACCAGATATTGTAGAATTTCATAGAAAAAGCAAGATTCTTTGCTTCGTTCGTGAAAGAAGCGATTACACAAACAATTAGAGAATATATAACATGTGAATTTATAAAAATATCGCATTGGAAAATGATATTGTATGAATTGGAAAGAAAAATAACCCCTAGTTAACATAATAAAAATATTTCTATACTAACTATTCAATTTTTGTAAATAAAGTCAATTTTAAAATATTTCAAGTGAATAAAATAATAATATGATAATCACTTACTTAATATGATAAAAAATTAAACTAATATAAAATAAACATTATTGAAAAGGATATTCGACCATCGCTTGTACTCCATTTTTCTTGAATACCACAATCCGTTGAACTTGTCCATGTGGCGTACTTATCGTGTGTATAACATCCTGAAACAAAAATAAAATAAATATTAATGAAAAATCGATAATACAAAAAGCTTTCGAAAAATATAAATTTATACAAAAAAAAAAATCGCACGAAAATAAAATTTAGCGTAATGAAACCGAAGGTAATAAAAAAAATGAAATATAAAAATGACGGTAGATGGGCAATAAAAAGGTCCCGCAATGAAGGCATCGTAAAAATACGGGGAGAAAATAATAATAAAATATAAATAAATGAGAGTTTTCGGTCGTCAAGGGGTTGACGAAACGTTCAATATTGCGGTTGAATGGTATTAGCATGTAAAAAAAATATACAGTCGAGCCCCGATATAAAGTTCACTTTGTGTGACGCGTACGATTCAAATGGGAGTCGTTTCTTAAGAAATATATGGAAAGTAATAAAATTGGTGCGCGGAATTTCGTTTACTTCGAATGGATTATTATATAAATAATCCTTAGTCGAAATGAAGATGAACGAAGCGAATTTTTTTTATGAATAGTAAAAAAGGTTTAATTTAAAATAATTTTTATGGTGGTTCTACTAAAAGGTCTTTAAACAGGGACGCTCGAAATTTGTTAGATTATAACAGCCATGTTGTTAAAGTGGCATTTGTCAAATTTGTTGTCAATTTTTTAGAAGTGTACGATAAATCACCTTCAACAACATGTGCAAATCATCAAATTTTATTGTAAATATTAAAATCGAGCATCCTTTATTGTCCAATTTTCTCACATGTTCGAATTGAAATATTGGTACTTTAGCATTAGAATGACGCATCCGCGCATACAAAAACGATACTAAACACAATACTAAAATTAGATGTACGATAAACAAATGCATGCATATATTATAATAAAAATATTATGAATTGACAAATATTTCGTAGAGGAGAAAATAATGGACTTCATGAAATCAATCGAAATGTTTCCCGTAATTCTCTAATGTGTTATACTTTTAGAAACGTTTGACGTTTCGAATAAAACTTTAATTGTGAGCAGTGAATCAATCGTTCACAACAACAATTATAAAATAATTACTGTTTATTATTAAAGCGAAAATTGAACGAAAGTGACAGCGGCACGCAACACACGTTGGAAAGTCACATTTAAACGTCACGCGAGTAATTCGTACAAAAGTTAACAAATTAACTTCACAAGCGTAACGAAATCGAACACGTTCTTAATTTGTAATATAATAAATAATAAATAAAAAAGCAATATACGTATAAAAGGTACAAAACACGACGATTTCCATAAAAATGTCGGCAAATTAAAAAATATTAATCCTTCGAATAAAATTTTCCAAGAAATCAGCACACGTACGTTAAAAAGTTACTTTTGTCGTTAAAAATGAAATGAAAATAATTTACGACCGGAGCGAAAAATCGACAAATAAAAGTTGCCGCCCTCGGGGGGGAGCCTTGGGGACTTTTCCCGGGAAAATTTGAGGAATGAATATCAAAAAGGGTTGAAAGTTTTATTAACACCGATCCGGGTCGTCGCGGGAGTTATTTTATGAATAAAACGCAATTATGTAGCTTCGTTTACTTTTCATTCAAAGTCGATTCGAATTATCGAGCGTGAAGATTATGTGGAAAATCGAAAAATTTTCGATGCTAATACAGCAATTTATATGTGACTGAATATAAGGCGATTAAAATAAATAATATATAAAAAAATCGTGTAACTAAAATGAAAGTTTATTCATGATTTTTATCTTTTGTTTATGGATAAAACTTTTTATGTATTTAAGAATGATGAATTAGAAAATGTATAAATAAATAAATTCATCATAAATATATCATGGAATAATATTGAGAGTTAATATATAACGTTGAATCGAGAATGAATAAAAAGTAAATGAAAGTTTAATAACTTGGCAAATGAATGATTAAATTATTGTTGAAATTGTGCATTTTCATATAATACTTTTTTCCACATTTATAATAACATGCCCCGGTTTTAAACGACAAATCATAATTTGACATAAACTACAAAAAATTATTTTGAATTAATTAAATTCGTACAAATATTCGCAATCAAGAAACATCCAAATTTAACTTCCCGAGAAAATAACACAACATACCAACTTACGAAAAACGATAATTTCCACGAGATCTCGCGCGATATTTTCGCCTCGGATTTAATTTTTCCGATCGAACATAATCGGCGCCATTCTCGAAACTTTGCCAATATCGGCCGAAATTTTCGGTCGAAAAATCGTCAAGTTTTGATTGGATTTCGTTGATTAAGTTTCCAATCAGGGGTCTTTCGCCGAGGATAGAACCTCCATTGAATCGAAATCTATTATAAACACAACGCGGACAGATTATCGGCGAAACTTTCGATCGGCACGCGAACGTTAATTAAGCTCCGAAATCTTCGATAAAACGATAGTTACGCAACCTCGGATATATCTGGATTTGGTTTATGTATTATATTATTGTATATATCAGGAGGAAATTTCATTTTGTGACGCGTGCCTAAATTGAAAATAGTGAGATTGAGGATGGGTGAAAAATTGTATGATTAAATCTAGTGATTTATATGATACGCCCTATCCTTTTTTATACCGTTCCAAAATAACACGGTTCAAAGAAGAATCGATTATTTTTTTAATCTTTTTTTAGTTTAAAACGGTATAAAAAAAAAATATTACTAGCGGAACCCGGCAGACGTTTTCCTGTCTGTATTGTATTATAACAGCTTGATGTGATTAACAGTTTGGCCTCTGGCGGGTTGGCCCCTGACGGGTTGACCCTTGACAGGTTTAACCTTTACGAGTTGACCCCTGTCGGATTGACCCTTGACGGGTTGACCCCTGATGGGTTGGCCCCTGGCGAGTTGGGCCGTGACGGATTGACACCTGAAGGGTTAACCCTTGACGGGTTGACCCCTGAAGGGTTAACCCTTGACGGGTTGACCCCTGAAGGGTTGACCCGTGAAGGGTTGACCCGTGAAGGGTTGACCCGTGACGGGTTGACCTTTAATGACTTGACCCCTGACGGGTTGACCCCTGATGGGTCGGACCGTGACGGATTGACCCCTGACGGGTTGACCCCTGAAGGATTGACCCCTGACGGATTGACCCCTGACGGATTGACCCCTGACGGATTGACCCCTGACGGATTGACCCCTCTTAAAATTGCGCCCATTGGCCTCGTAGTCTTCATGCGTTCTGCATACACCGGTTCCCGATTCCCGTTCCCGGTTCCCAAGTCAAAAAATGTAGTGAAAATAGTAAAAAAAACCATAGCTTTTGATGGCGACTTGAATCGACGAAGATTCGAAATGGAGAATATTTCATTTGAAACGGAAAATATTTGATTCGAAGAACAAAACATCCAACTTTCACTAAAAATACTGTAAAACATACAAAAAAAATCTCAACCATATAATAAAACAGCACGAACCAAATCCGGGTTTTTTTATTTATTTTGGGAATCTGCAGTGTTGTAATGAAACGGAAAAGTTTTTGAGTTCCATTCAATGTGGAGGATTGTGTTCGTTCATTCGAGTGGGAATCGTGCGCGGGAATTATATTAAACTTCAGCACGAATATCGATTAATTATAAAGGAAAATTTGTGAAAATTTGATTTAAACGAATTATATTATGCAATATGGAGTTTTCGTTTATGAATGAAGATTTCTGAATGATTTAAAATATGAATTAGTTGATGTAAACGTTCAAATGTGGGGTTTGGTTTAAATGAATTTTACGTAAATATATAATTGAAGCTAAGTAAAATGTAATGTGGTCAAAAGATAGATGTATTTGCATGTCTGAAACTATTCAAGAAAAGATCATTTTTAATATTTGAACTCTTAGGTACGGAATTGTAACTAACTACCTACTCATTATCATTACGCAGAAGAACATGCAAAAAAAAATCGTAAAGCTCTTGGGTAGATGTAGTTTAATTTTTAACAATTTTTCTTTCGATATATTAGTTAGTCTCGTTTAATAGCTTTTCGGATGGTTGTTTGCTAAAACTTTTCTCGACTAAAGTTCCAAAGGTTCAATAAATAAGCTCGGAAATCCGAACAATAAATCGGAACGTTCCATAATTACCGCACACGATACTACTAAAATTACTCGTAGATTACTTCGCCCTTAATACATCCCAAAAATTCTTATCGCCAAACGTATTATTTGCGTTCAAATATTTATAAGCGACTGACACAAACGACATTCGCATGTTTACGAAACACACATAAATTATTTGGGCTCGCGTGACGACAGTTCGCAAGACGACAAAAAAATACGTTTTCACCGATTTGCTTCAGCATATTTTATATTTCGAATTGTCCTAACGATTCTCGCGAAATTTCCATAACCGATTCGATTTCGGGAGAAAAAATGCACGTTTTTTTTTCTTTTGTGTAAGAAACCTGTAAAATTTTCCTTTTAGTATTAATTTTCCATGGAAATTTCCCTGCGGACACGTGTTGCAGGCAACATTTGCGCTTCGGTAATTTTGCACTCACAAATGTGTTTTAATTTAATTCCGAAATTATTTTTTCCCCTTGTTTTCCGTATTGGTTGTATTTTTCTGTTGCATTAAAACCTGTTGCGTGTTCGTGTAATTAAAACGTTGTTTGTTTCGAAAAAACGAGCTTTTGTTTTGTAATTGCATATATTTCGATAGGAAATTAAAAACAATTAAGAATCAAAATGTATGTATTATAATAGTTAAACAATACTTTGAATAATTAATAAATCTTTCCGTGGTTATAATTTATAGTATATCGAAAACGGAATGGAAATCTATAAAAAAAGATATATGTAATGTAAACATTTGCATAGAAAATCTATTAAGCACACGAATAATTTCGTATATAAACTAAGGAGATGAATCCATTTGCCATGAAAATACCATTATTACTTTGATTAGATAGAAAACAAAGCTACGTTTTCACTATATTTTTATGTTACGTTTTCATCGTTAACGAAAAAAATATTGAAGCAATTGAATTAAAAAGACCAACACTGTCCCTAGAGCTTAGAATGAATGAGGCGCAGTTTCCCAAAAGCAAACAAACGTGAGCAAAGAAAAAAAAATAATACATTAAGAATAACAAGAGGGAATAAACCGAAGTTCATTCAATAAAAAAAATCAACAATTTTATTCGAGAATCGAGAAAATTTCTACGAATTATAAAGGTATTTCAAAAAAGACGCTCGATGTACAATAAAATTTGATGATTTAAACACATCATTCAACGCTATAACTTTCTATTCTAATTTTCCGTACACTACTAAACGATTGACAACAAATTTGACAGATGCCACTTAAACAATATGGCTGCTATAACCAAACAAATTTCAAGCGTTCCTATTGTAAGTCCATTTATGTGCACTCTAGAATGTGCTCGATACTAGATTTTATCCGGGAATCGTTCGAATTTCAAAAAATATCAAGGCTTGTAATTTTCATGGATATTTTGATATTGAAAGATACAAAATGTTCCGAATTTATAAGTTGATATTTTTATACGACAAAAAAATTACATTATACGTAAGGATAACATGAAAAATATAATGGGAAAAGGATTTGGGATTTGAGAAACTTCCATTGTTGCTGAATGAAGTCCTCTGAAGCCGAGCTTTCGGATGATGTGGATCTCGTCTATATGCAAAAGTGCATGCACAGAACATTATTTGAGCATCAAAGGAAAAACAAGAGTAGATATATACAGCGTAGTTTCATCAAAGAAAACACACGGTTAGGAACAGTCGGAGAAGATTGTGTTGAGCTACCCGTTACTTCGAAACAAACATATAAACTTTTGTAAATCGCAAGTAGTATGGTATAGTATATTTCATTGCAGAGTTTTATTGTTTGATTATAAACATTTTAAGTTGGATGAACGAGTCGGATTTTTACGTAAATTTCACATCGAACCTTTTATAAGGATTGAAAAAATAAATTAAAAGTAAAGATTTTATTATCATTCTAAGACCATAATTTGTTTTTATAGTGTTTTATCTTAGAAATTTCATTTCGAAATGAAAATTTTTCAAGCGCGACTTTTGTATCGTTTAGAAAAACTACGATTTATTTCGGAACAGACAATTCTTAAACATTTCTCCAGCTTTCATTGTAAAAGATTCCAACGAAGCATTCGTTTAACAAAACGACCGTTCTTTGCGGCACCTTGTACATTGACTTCAACAATACGAAGCAAACGCTTCCAAATAAAAATACAAAAAAAAACTATCAAAACAACCCTCATAGTACGAGAAAAGCGGCAACAACACACACATACCCAATGGCGTACCATATATAAAAGCTTTATAAATCGGAAATATTTTCTTAGACTATCTTATTTAGATAATATATAAATTGCATTTTACTTTAGATTTAATTTAAATTCGTTAAATAATTTTCAAAGATAACAAATATATCGTGTGGAAAATAAAATAATTCCACTATATTCATTAATATTCAAAATTCAAACAATTTTAACAATACTATTAAATCAATGTAAATTTTTTTAACATAAAAATTGTGCGCATCCTAGAAGTCACGTTGGCGTCCGCAAAAATTGAATCGCACAACAAATACTATCTAATTATCCCCTATATATAATAGCGGATTTGTGTGTGTGTCCATATGTGTATCTGTGTGTCTGTTCGAATGACGCTCGCGGCTTTATAATTACGAGTTAAAAGATGGCAGTCTCCGTCGGAATTTGAAACGAGCGATCAAGCCTCGGCGCCAACGCCCGTTTGAATCCGTATATTTTTTTTAAATATATAGTATAATATAAAATTATTCTAAAATGGTCTTTATACGTATATACTTAACGTCTATAATATCATGTTTAAAATTAATTAATTTTTTTAAGCACGATAATTGTCTCTAATAAATAATTAAATAATTAATTTTAAAAAAGCGCAATAATTCGTGATAATATGGTTATTATTTTTCATGATGTCAGTATAACATTTTTGAAAATATTTCGAATTAGACATAATAGATTTCGTTAGTAAATAAATAAATAATATAACCGTTCGTTTCCATAGATATATATAATTTTATTTTATTACGTAATAGTTTATCAATTCACACCCGATGTTATTAACATCGAGCCTACATACTATTATAATATAGCAATCAATATAATATCCCACTTTAAATTCGATAATATTCATCAAAAAACATTTTCAATTTTTCATACATTTTTACAATTCTTTCTCGGACCCCGCTGCCCGCCACTGGCGCTCATACTTGCACACACGCGCACGTGCACTCCGAAGAATTGCACACGTGTGCTCTAAACCGGCGTCTCGATTGCGCAACGGTCACCCAATCGATACCCGGTGCATTTTGAATAATGCACGCGTGCACATTAGATGCACACGGCTCACCTGCGAAGCCTTCGCACGGTGGCCGGGAGGATTCCGGATTGCGGTTGAGTGGTGCAATCTTGCGCGGGTATGTGCTTTTGATTGGAAACATGACTGAATATTGATAGGATCGGAACGGGGTGTAGGGGGGCTTTGTATCTTACTAGTGTATAGGCTCGATGTTAGTAACGTCGGCTGTGGATTTGTTAAGGAATGGAAAACGATAAAATGTGAAAAACCCGATTATGTACCCGATTTGAATATTTAATATGTAATTAATAAAATCAAAATAGTTCGTTTGTTATTTGTTTGTGACATATAGGCTACCCGATGCCCGTACTCGATTTGAATATATTTAATATTTAATAAATAAA
>JAOXNN020000078.1:979898-1007819 GCA_028571205.2 Hydropsyche betteni
CACACACACACACACACACACACACAGACAGACAGACAGACAGATATCCGCTATTATATATAGGGGATAGGGGATAGTTTTATATTTTCGAAGGCCAGAATTATTAAAACAATAAATTCCAAACAAACCTCAATCGAATTAGACGTTTAGTTTATGTGAAAAAAATGCAAATTTAAACAACACCGTTTTGAACTCGAAACGGATTCGAAAGGTTATAGCACTCTTAAAAAAAACATTAAAATCGAGTTTTCGATCGTATAATTTTTAAATTTAAACTATTGGCCACAGTGGCAGATCAAGTCAAGTGGAGACCCTAAGAGGTAAAAAAAATCGCTCCTCTCTTTCAAATTATTTAATCCATATATTTTAAATTAAAAAAGTAATTGCGCCACAGACGAAATTTTTTTTCATGAGTCATAAGATCTATATCAATGGTGAAGGCTTTGGATAGAAATTCCGGTAGCTGAGAAAAAAGTTCGAAAAACAACAACGTTTTTCAAAATTATCTGAAACACTTACAAAACTGAACTAAAAAAAACAAGAACACTTTTTAAAAATGTTTAAAACACAAGAAATTTTCATTACTAAATTATCTTATTGCAAGATAATTCTTAATGAAATCAAACAAAAAAAGTTAATAATATAAATAAATTTGACAAGAAATGAGATGCAATTTTTATTTTCAGTCCATTTTTAGGGCCCCCATCAATATAGGGGGCCCTAAGTGGACGCTAAGTCTACATCCGCCACTGATGGGATATTTCGATCAGTGCTTCGAATTTTCACGGTTAGTAAATCCATATAAATGTAAATAATGTGGTAATTGTGGCAAAAACGAGCCAAGGATTTATAATTATCTGAAGGGAACGTATTCAAAAAGTGATATGTTTCAATGTTAGTATTTATTCGTAGAATCGTTTTCGTTTTTCGATCTATGAAATTTTATTTGAAAAAATGTGTTTATTGAAATAGTCCTTGTACATATGTATATGAAATAAAAGTCTCAATTGGGTAAATTGCTTCGTTTGTATGTTTTAACCTTTTTGTAACTGATTGTGTTGGGTGATTGATGGTGGTTCTTAAAAAGCGATTTCCTGAAAAACATGCGTTCAAGTGATTTAGTAGTATTTTTTATGTAAAAAACTAAAATATGTATGCATAAAGTTTTGTTTAAATTTTTAAATTAATTTGAGAAAAGTTAGGCTATCTGCTGAATGTATTTTTAAAAATGAATGAAATAAAATTATAAATTTTATATTAAAAATGAAGAAAATTATGCAGCGGTAATTAAAATGTTTTTTATTGCATAATTAATTTGCAAGGAAAAAACATATTATTCTCAACAATGTTGAAAACACGACACTAAATGAAATAATATTTTTTATTGTGGATTTCAACTATTTATTTAATGTAATATAATGAAATATTCAAATAAATAAATATAGTTAAAATTAAATAAGATCATTGAATTTTAATAAATGATTTAATTTAGTATTTTCAAAAAAATATAAGCGACTTATCGAAAAAGTCAACAGTTTCATAATATTTATTATAATAACCCGGAAATGAAGAAATTCACAGAATTTTGGCAAGTATGGAAATTAATTTTCATTATGTATAATATAACGATTATAAACGTTACAAGATCAAATTTTAACGAAACAATTTTTTTTTTCAACTTCTAATACTTCAATTGAACAAACAAAGAAAATTTTAACTATCAATCAATGATCATATATTCGATATTCAAATACCGAATGCCAAACGCATACAAAGATATTCAAATATTCTATTTAAAACCAACCTGTAACGCAGCAAAAGCGTTTTGGAACTCAACACCCCGCGAAAAGCATGCATCGTAATTTTTCACTAGCTTTTCATTGTATCAATATTCATTACACCGATTGCGGAAAAACAAAATAACACATAATACGACTATACACCAATAACCTCTATCATCCAATTCAAGGTCAAGATCTGCCTACAACGTGTATAAATAATGCCGTCTTTAGAACTTGTTCTCCAATGGTCTCAACGAGTAATTAGTTTATGTTAGACCGTTCCACGAATAGGACAATCCTCCATCATGGGTTTCTTAGGTGGAGGAAGCCTTAACTTTATTTTTGTTGTGTTTGGATCCTTTGCCGTTATACAACTTGTCCATTGCAAAGTCTTGTGTAAGTTCCAGTTTTTCAGTGAAAAGCGATTTTCCATAGTTCGAAAAAATTTTCATTTTTTTTTAAGATCTATCAAAATACAAATGATTCGTATCTGACATTTGATTGATTTTTTAATATTAAAATTTAACATTTGACCTTTGATTATTTTTTTAATATCAAAATTTAATTAATTCTGATGTTTTTGCGTATTTTTGGCATGAAAATTTTCTAGTTTAACATTTGCGATTTTATCGAATCGTTTTACTGATCTAATTTTATAATAGTAAAATGATGTTAAGGTTAGTTTTAAATATTTTACAAAATCGTAATGCAATAATTTTTATATGTTCATATCTTGGTTTCATATTTCGAAATCAGATATTGCATTAAAGAATTATAAAATGGGTAATAATTTAATTTATTACTGTGTCATGTTTTAATGTACGCAAAAATTTCGCCCCAATACGCGAACAATGCAATCGTAATATACTTCGAAAAAATATGCATGTTCGTTTCGATAAAGTTAAAAATGGGGAGACATGTCTAATTTCGTGATATTAAACGCTTGTATGTCATTATTGTGTATTCTATTATAACATAGTTTAAAAAGCTTACAACTATTAAGCATCAACTTTCTTTTTCAACGAACCATTATTTAGATGCTGTAATTCATTATCAATTTTGTGTGACATCTCCTCAAATGATCGAATCTGAGATGACTGGCTAATTTCGTGATAGTATATTCAATTTTGACAAAAACTTCGTAATATTACTTCTTTTTGAAAATAAAAAAATTTGCAATGAAATTCTATACAATAGATTACCATTAACAATATTTAAAAAAAAAACTGGTAATTTTATTTAAATACCTTTCGTATTTTTAAGAAAAAAAGTTGTTAACATAATATAAAATACTAAAATAACACTTAGATTCTTAAGATTATCATACTCATCCTTTGAAATATTTGAATAAAAAAATGCATAGTAATTTTAGATATACTTCTATTCTATCTATTGACATTAAAAAAAAAAGTTGTTTGCATATCGAAAGCTTTGTTTTACTCACCTGAATTGTGCGTGTACTCCGAACTATTAAGAAGTCGAAATCATCACAAAACATGTTTATACTATCATCACATATGAATGATTATTACTAAATTACGACAGTATCATAAGTATAATTACTGGAAAGTTTTCAGTAAATATAGTTCTCGAAAATACGTTGGTATTATAAAAAAAAAAAATCCAAATATCACGAAATAAACATTTCATGGATTTAGACAAGTTTCCCCTTCAAAATGAAACCCAAGTGAACGTAAAAGTATAGCAATTACCATAAATTATGATTGATGATTTAATTTGCAGTAATTGTGGATAACCTTAGACATGTCGCGTTTTATGTGCAATCTTCGATTTCATGCAAAGAAACACTCATTACTACATGAATAGATTTTTCAATAAAAATCCATCTTTTACATAATTCCCACTGATTTTTCAACAGCCGACTCATATGGAATATGTTACCGAGATGATCCCCAACTGAGGAAATGTTTGATTAACGAAGGCAACAAAGTTTTGAGACAATTCACAAAAGGAATTCCAAATATCGGGATAGTGTCGACAGATCCTTTCGAATTGGGCGATTTCGACGTTTTCCCGAAAGACTCGGGAAATCTTTATTTAGGGCAAAAGAATGGGATTTTGAGAGGATTGAGAAATGCGAAAATATTGGATTTGATGTGAGTGATTTATGTATTGTATTATGATCTTTGAAACGTATATTGTATAAATATTTTAAATTAGTTGTTAAAAAGCAATTTTTTTATTGATCAGCATGTTTAACGAGTTTCTTTGATAAATAATTTCTTTTTTTCATTTCAATATATTTTTTTTCAGAATCGACCCCGTCAAAAAAACCGGATTTTTTCGCCTTTATACAAACGTAACGATAAAAGCACAATATGTTGTCAGAGGACAAATACTGCTCTTTCCAATCCGCGGCGAAGGCGATTCACTCATCAAGATTAGTCTGTTGTTTCAATTTTTTCTGGTCGATTTTTTATTTTTGAAAATTAAATAAAAACATGAAAAATTTCAGAGGGGTTCGACTCGACAATCGCTTGGGACTGGGAAACTTTCATCGGAAAAGAAGGCTTGGAATATACGCATATGAAAAACTATACGACTAAATTTGACTTTGATGATGTATCGTTCAAAATGACTGGTCTGTTTGGCGGCGATAAGTTTCTGGGTTGGTGTTGATTATCGAAAACTATTGGATAATAATGATGTGTTTTGTATAATTTATTTTGAAAATTTTCAGGCGACGCAACGACAAGAATTATTAATGAAAACGCGAGAGAGATAATAAACGAACTTGGAAAACCGGCTGTCGATTTGGTTATTCAACGAATGGTGAAGGTTATAAACCAATTTTTCTCCAGAGTGCCCTACGATGAAATACTACCTTTTCGACCTAAATAAATTTTTATTCACTTGAAAATAGTTTTTTTTAAATTATATTTATATTGTGTTTTTCTTTCAATAAATGTATCTTGGTAATTTCTAGAATTATCGTTGTTTTTTGTACGTAATGTTTTATTAATATATTCAGCGTGAATAAAACATACTAAAAAAAAAATTCCGAATTGTAATTTAGATAATAAATTGAAAAAATCAAATATTTTTTTTGTGAAAAGATTGAACGAAACGATTTGACTCAAAATTAAATAGTTTTTAAGTATTGATTACAAATAAAACGTAAGAAATAATATGTGTCATAATTTATACATGACTAATATTTTTTTGTGCTCGTATTTTAATTCATCGAAAAAAATCAAATTAATTTGAAAACTAATGTATATATAAATATATTTATTTTGTATAATAAAAATTAAAAAAAGTCCTACAAATTCGTCATTCATTGAAACCTATGAATTTCTTATATAGATGAAATAGGAACTTTGGATCATGATTATTATTTGTATGTTCATTACATTGAAATTAATTTCTTTCGACTTGCAGATGTTTGGAATAACTTTCGAAGAAAATGTAATTTTGATTGTTCTTTTTTCTTCATTAGCAGCATAATAATTTTAAAACACTGTTAAGATTTATATTATAAATATAGACTTTTTATACAACAAAAAAACTTTAACTGTTACAATTTTAATTGAAATTTTTTTGTTAAAAGTTTTCAAAAATAAATTTCAGCAAATTCAATTGAACATACCTTAAAATTTTTTTACAACTACAAAACACTTTTTTCACATTCAAAATGTATATAAAGTCGACAGTTCCCCAAGCAAAATTATTATAAAATTCCTTTTACACAACTGTAATATTTTCGAACGTGAAAATGGATTCTACCGTGAGAACGATACTTTTGTTATTATCAGCTTGCGTTTGCCTTCAATTCGTGTATGGTGCTAAGCTTCGTAAGTATTTTATTTTCAATGCAACGAATTATATTAATTTATTTAAATAATCATCCAGTTTTTAATACAATTTTCAGCCGCCAGTATCACGCCGTGCAAAAGAAACAATCCAGAATTGAATAAATGCGTTTTGGCAGAAGCAAGGAAGTATTTAAAAGAATTCGTCAAGGGAGTACCCGAATTGGGAATTCCTAGTTTGACTCCATTTGTCCTTCCACAAGTACTAGCCATCGACACTGGGGCCGATGGAATAAAGTTCAAACTAAATAGTGCAACAGTAGACACAGCTCAAGGATTGAAAATAAATTCATTGAAGTATGTATACATTCTTTTATATTTTTATATTATTTACTGCGTATGTTTTAAATTTTGGAGTAAGAAATAAAATTAATTGTTAAACTTTCACATATATCGATAAATTTATATAAGATAATGTCGTACTTGAAAGTATTTTTACAATAGCTTACCTCAAACCTTACCTTGCCAATTTTCATACACAATATTGCAACTGAAATTAAAGGTCGTGATGTTTTTTAAGGTCCAAAGATAATTTATTCGAACTTGTAATTCTTATTTTTTTTATAATCACGGAGCTTTAGTAATTTTTGACATCAATTGGTTAAAATAAATTACAGATATTTTTCTAAGTAAAGGGATTTTTTCTTGTAAATTATTTAAAATTGAAATACCTTTGTGATATGCATAATATAATATATGAAATTGAAAACCTCAAAATACCTCAAAGTGTTCAATTTATTCTTTATTTTTCAGATTTGATATCCCGAAAAAAAAAATGTCTATGGATATAAAAAGTAATGCAACAATTATGGCCAGTTACGAATCCAAAGGAGAATTTCTGATGATGCCAGTAAATGGAAAAGGAACGATCAAATTATTCTTAGGTACATTGATGATTTGAAAATTTTGAATGTATTATATTTGTGATTCCAATAATTTTCGATTTAATAGATTCATTACGGTTAAAATGCAGCTTGGATTGGAAATTAGTTAAGGGAAAAGACAACCAGGATCATATTCAAGTAACTAAAGTTTCAACTCAATATTCCATCAAGGACATTAAGTTTTCCATCAAAGGATTGGATTCCAAAGAAACAGGTATATACTCGTACAATGAAATATTATAAAATAATTCAATATTAATACATCTCAATATCCACAATTTATAGATGAACAAATCAGGGGGTTATTTGATGAAAATTGGCGACTTGTAGAAGAAGAAGCCGCCCCCACATTCATAAAAGATTTTGAAAACCATTTAGTCACAATAGCAAACAAATATTTCTCATATTATTCATACAATGAATTGTTCCCTTTATAAATAATTTAAATACTCATACAGCTTATAACATTTAAACTAAATTTTGAAAAATAAAGCAAGTAAATAAACAATTTTCTTTTCATTCATCAGAATTTATTTCATTCAGAATCCCACGTGAACTAAATCGAAAGAATTTATATATTTAAAACGAATTGCATGGGCAAGAAATAAATTTATTTGAAAATGACGATTTCTCAGCAAAACCCGTTCCTTTCATTCCATTTCATGCAAGTGCAAGGAGCATTGCATCGAAAGTAACAACAACAAATTCATAACAATATTAAGATGTTTACAAAACTATATAAACGAAACAATTGAAGATAATGTAATTGAAAAATTTTGATTTTATTAAACAGCCACATTATTTTTTGCTGTTGATCTTGGTCAATAACAGAACAGAACAGTGCGATTTTAATATAAATTTTCGCCGATTTTTCACAAAATCACCTTGTGGCTTTTGATATGATGTCCTCTTTAATTATTTGAATTTCTTCGTCGCTATATATACAGTGGCGGGTCGAGTTTTCTTCTTATTCGTTTGTAAAAAGTGATAGTGTTTCATTGCTTTTGTCTGAAAGCATGTCCAAACTGTGCTACTTTTTTGTGTTTTTCACGCTTTTTGCAGACGTTTTCGCACAAAACTTACGTAAGCCGTTAATTTTATTATATGATATAAAGTATAAAATGTATGTTTATTCAAAAATATAAAAACATAACGTGACGCATGTATGTTTTTTGTGAATGAATTTTATTGTAATAAAATTTTGGTATCTATGTATACGGATTATCGGTTTAACAATAAATTTTTGAAAAAAATTAATACTTATTGTTTTTTCTTGCAATATCATTGTTTTGATTAATCAGATATATAAGAAAAATCAAATTTGATATTATAAAATATTGCAATGTACATATGTACACAAATCGAATTAAATCTGTTAACAAATTAATCAACATTGTTTTATGACAACTAATTTTCTCAATTCATAATAATAATGTTATAAAATTATTCCGAATATATTTTACAAAAAAAAAAATCGATTATGATCATTTGACTTATTAAAGTGCGATTTCGCGATTCGCAATCGCGAAATCGAGAAAACCCGAAAATTATTCGATTATCATCTCGAAACGATTTCCCGCGCAGTTTCAAAATGCAACGATTACACCATTAATTATTAACATCAATTTTAAACATGCAATGTATACAAACATACAAAATACGTAAACGCAAAGTGCGTCGTTTCACTTTCGTTTTCTTTACACGAGAGTGCGAATTGCCTGGAACTTATACATATATTCCATACCGGTTTAGCAGGAATTACTTAACGAACTGTTCCATTTTATGTAACATTATATTGAAAAACAATTTGAATTTGCATCAAAAATATACGTAATTATTCAGTTTTTATATTTGCGATTATAATTGTGTACTTTTGGACTCGTTTATTCAGAAGATTAGATACTGGTTTTTTTTCAGCATGTTCGTTTTTTATATTGAAAATTGTAATTATGCACTTTTAGCATCGTTTATTAAACCATGTAGAAGATCAGATGCTGAATTCACTACTTGTTTAACAAATGCTGTTCAAGCCGCACTTCCGTTTATGGGCGATGGACTTCCTGAAGCAGGAATACCATCTGTGGATCCTCTGAAGGTGGAAAATATAAAAGTCAATCAGCCTGCTCTGAAAATCCAGTTTGATGATGGTTATATCCTTGGACTAAAATCTTGCAAGGTTAACGAGTTCAGGTATTCTGCGTTTCAATGTTTGGATGAACAAGATTTCGTCGATAGATTTATTGTATTGATTGTTTGGTTTTTAGAATAGATCCAGCTAATAAAAAAATGTATTTGAATTACACCAAGAATGGTTCGTTTAATGGAAAATATAAAGTTAATGGAAGAATTTTGATTATTCCTATCGAAGGGGAAGGGAATTGCAAAATTAAATTCAGTAAGTAATGAATAATGAATAAAGATTTGTTCTGATCGCTATATTAAAAATAACTTGCTGAAGGTTTTCTGTTAAGATTCAATGTCTTCATTAATATCGTTTGGTTTAGGAATTTATTAATTCGTATCATTGTAATTGTTTTTTAATTTATTTTTATTGATAGGCCTTGTATTGTATTACAGTTTCCGTCGTGTATATCAATTATGCAAATAATTATAAATTTTTCTATTTTATTACAGAAAACTTGAACTATTTTTTCACAATTGATTATGATACGATAAAAGGTGCGGATGGGAAAGATCATTGGAAAATTTTGAAACATCAAACCGCATACAATGCAGATAAAGTTGTTTATAAGTTTGAAAATGTTTTGGGAAATCAACAACTAGGTTCGATTTAAATATGTGTATTTTTTAACGAGATATATTTAATTGTATATTTCAACATTTTGTCTTTTTTTGCAGACGAAACAGTTCATAGAATTGTAAACGAAAATTGGCAATTAATTTTCAACGATATGTCACCTCCGATTATGAAAAAAGTCACTCGAAGTATTATAAATGTTTTATCAAAGTTTTTCGACTTTTTTGCTATAGATGATATAACATTGCCATAGTTAAATTTTTTCAATAATTTTTATATTTCATATGCAGAATTGTACATGATTTTTTTTGTATACTAAATTATTTTTATTATAAATTATTACTTTAGCGACACCTATTTAAAAATATTGAAAGATGTTTATTATTGTACACTTTCAAGATATAATACATAGTTTCATTACTAGAAAAGAGATTCTCAAAAACCAAATATGATCGTAAAATATTGTTTATCAATTATCTATGAATATTAAAATTTCGTATAATTTTAAGGATACTTATTTGATAATTAAATTTGTAATTATTTTTTATTTATAAATTTAGAAATATAAATATTTTTTTATACTTCAAATTTTCGTTTTGATTTACATGTCCGGCAATAAAGTCCAAATAGTCTAAACTGTTATGTTATTTTTTTTTTAAATTAATTCAATAAAAGATTTTACTGTAAATTTTTTTAAACACTCAATATATCTTTGAATTGCTCATTCGAGCGTCAAGTATGTTTAGGCAGTACTCCATAAATATTATAATGAACCAATTAAAATTTCGTACATCACAAATTTTCGAATTATTATCATATATGATATTATAAATATGCCAAAGAACCTTCGCAAATAATTTAGGCAAGAGTTTTGCGGTACATAATTTATCCCGTACTATGAACTTATGTTTTTACCCTCATTATCGAAAAGTATATAAATCGGATGAATAATTCTTTTTAAATTACTCTCAGAGTTTTTGGCAAACGGTCACCATGAAGACGCTCTGCCTTTTAATAATTTGCGCAATAGCAAACATAGCAAACGGAAAAGGTAAACAGAATTCACATATAATTTTCACACTTTCCATAATTCACACAATAAACAATGGACCTCGAATTGACATAACAATTGCATGTGCAGACCTGTATTTCACTCCGTGTAAAGCCTCCGATCCTGATTTGCAAAAATGCTTGATGACGGTCGGCCCTAAAATGTTGACTTTGATCATCAAGGGTGAACCCGAATTGAAATTGGAACCTTTTAACACATTCGACGTTGAAGATATTCATGAAAAATTGCCTTCTTTGAAATTCGATTTCACAAATAGCACTGTATCTGGAATGGAAACTGCCAAACTTCTCGATTTGAAGTATTGTTTGATTTTTATATTTTCTATGTAAATCGACAATATTGTATGATTTTTGTGTTTTTCAGATTGAATCCGAAGAAAAGGGAAATATATTTTAAATTTAATGGAAACGGTACTATGCGTGCTGATTATGAAATTGATGGGCGAATTTTGATTATACCCTTAAACGGTAAAGGGAAAGCTAAATTTGATTTGGGTAAGTCGTGTTATGATAATTTAATATTCTTATTTAGACATGGTGGATAGAGAAAAACATAACTATAATAATCATCGATTATTATTATCGATAGTTTAAACACTATTATTTTCGCAATTATAGATGATAATATTGCGATATATCGTTTTTTTATTGTAATACATTTTTCTCTCGTTTCTTTAAACAACAATTAAAAAATAGAACAGGTAAAACTATTCTGAGTATCACGCTAGTATAAACAAGTTTTTAAGGATTAATATGCAGCAATTTTATTTTGAATCGATATCTAATGTTCTCATTGTTTTTATAGATATAATCATAGAAATTACAATGAACTATGATATCGTGAAGAAAAAAGATGGAAAAAACTATTGGAAAATTGTGAAACAACAAGCAGATTTTACACCAAATGATATAGACTTTGAGATGAGTAATTTGTTTGAAGGAAGTCCACAATTGGGTAATTTGATATGAGTTATATTTTTAAAATATATTTTAAGTATGTATTATAAATGCATTATTTTGTTCGCAGAACAATTTGGTACACAGTTTCTTAAGGAAAATTCTAAGGAAATCTTCAAAGAACTCGGGCCACCAGTTATGGTCAAAATAGTAAAAAAGATTGTTAAGCAAATCGGAAAATTCTTCGCCGCTTTTCCAGCTGAACAAGTCTTACTTCCTTAACGCGAACAATCAAATGTGACCTCAAATAAAACATAATTAACAATATCCTATTCGTGATATTTTTTATACAACATTAGTCTAGAGTTCAAATAAACGATACAAACATTACATTTTTTCAATAATTACAAACACCTCGTCTTGTCAAGGACGCATTGGATACGCATCTTCTCAAGCCTTGCATGCGAAATCTCAGATTTTTATTAAGATTCCGCAATAAATTTGGTTGAAACGTTTTCTTTGTGTGTATCGAATTGCTCAATTACGGATCGTTTGTTTTTTTTTTTAATTATGTTCGCACAGATGTTCATATATATTTTTGAAGAATAAACGGGTTTCTTTAAAATTATCCCCCTCTTAGTTACCTTCCTGAACATTATAAATAAATCGTGATTCGGTAAATCTTGTTAGTGTAAATATATGTTTTTGTAAAGAATCATGTATTGGATCGCGAGAAAGTTGTGCTTTGCTCTTATTATATCATTAGTTCATTGCAGCAACGGTGAGTGGATATTATGTAAAAAATATAGGGGATTTTGTAATACATTACATTACATTAATAAATTCAAATTATTAATACTCAAGAAATCAATAATTCCGAGGTTTCCCGCAAATGAAACTTGTTTAAATATTGATTTGCATGTTATATTATTGCGATTAATGCATGAGGATGCAAAAACTTGGTTCATAAATTTTGAAAATGAAAGTTTTTTTTGCACATGATTCAAATCAATTTCATGAAATTTTTGAAAATCATAAAAAATAATACGATGTTCAAATTATAAAAAAAATTTTGCTCAATAACTAACTGCTTCAGTATTATATTTTTTTTTTACTTTATAGTTTTTAAACCTTGTCGATTATCTGACCCAAATTTCAATAAATGCTTAAAAAGCACAGCTCAAAATTTGGTACATTCACTAAGTGAAGGAATAAAAGAAATCGGATTAGAACCACTTGAACCATATCCACTTGGAGATATAAAAAATGCTAAAACTGCTTCTCTTCATTTCCAATTCACAAACATTCTTGTCTCCGGAAGGAATACGACAAAGATCGATAGCATCAAGTGATATTTGGAAATAACCAGTGAGTTATCAGTTGTTATTATTGACTAAATTAACGTTTACAATTCTAGACTGGACCCTGAAAAGAGGATAATAAATGTTGATTTTAAAAACGATGAAGTAATGAATTCGAAATATAGAGTTAATGGGACATTGCTCATCATTCAAGTGCTAGGTGAAGGTGGTTGTAAAATCGATATTTGTAGGCGTTTTTCAATTTATATAAAAGTTGTTTTTTTTTTTGTAATAGTTGTTGTAAAAGGTTTTGTTTATAGTGGGTGCACAGTATAAGTTGAAAATTTTTTACGATGTGGTAAAAGGAAGTGATGGAAAAGACTACTGGAAAATAACAAAACATGATTCGACTCTTTTGCCCGACAAGATGAAGTTCGAGTTCGAAAACCTTTTCAATGGAAACAAGTTATTGTGTACGTATGAAATGATGGTACAAAAAAAAAAACTGAAAAATTCAATATTGACGATCTTCCTTTCTTCTTGAAACACATCTTTTGATTTAACGACGGTTTAAGCGCGAAAATAAAAATATGAGATATAATAGTAAACACGTTTGTTGATTATGGCGAAAAACGACTTTTGAACGCCACATTGCAAATACATAATATTTGTGCCGCGAAAAGTAAACAATAATTCGAATTTAATCATTTTGCGAAGAGAAATATAAAAATATTTTATTCTCGACGAAATCAGTTTTCGCAATGAAATGATTTCGGATTTGTACATATCACATTCAATTTATATCATTATCATCGTTTAGTTGGTCATGGTGTAACTTGAAATTTATTCACTAATTAATATTTATATTATTGAGTCACATTTTATTATTTGAAAATTCGTAATTTTCACTATTTTAGCTGATGCCGTACATAGATTCGCTAATGAATATTGGAAGGATATATTAGATGAATTTGGATCACAAATATTAAACAAAATTACCAATAAAACAGTGAAACAGATTGGAAAACTTTTTTCTCTGATTCCTGCTGATGAATTAATACAACCTTAGCAAAAAATGATGTCCATTTTTATATCGTTATGGTAAAATAAAAATGATGATTGGATACTAAATGTTTTTTGTATTTAATAAGCTTTAATGACCTATCCATACTTCCGTTCAATACGACCTAATTGACACCCGAAAAAAACTAACGAAAAAATCAAGGTGATGTTTCTATATATGTTTATTTGCCTTTAAATACTATAAAAAATAGCTAAAAGTTATTTTTTTATAGTTATAAGGTGACCACAAAAAAATAAAACACCTCAAAATTCCTTATTCAGTTAATAACAATATTGGTTTTTTTTTCATTTTACCGAAAAAAATAAAATATTAATTTAATGAAGATTGCATAAATTATCATTTAATATCTTAATGAAATTGAATTAAAACATCAAATAATTTATATTTTTTATTTGGGAAATTATAAATAATTTTTCTGCACTTTGATAAAGTTAAATGACTTTCAATGATATTCAAATGACGTTCAATTAAGTGTAGGTACTTGATTTTTGGACATTTATAGTTATGCATCAATAATTTCACTTATTCAAAACACATGATAATCATCATTATTCACACATAATTTTATTCGTTTTCGACATTTATTAAAAAAATAATAATAGTTGAAGAATAGTCTCGCAAGTCAAAAAATTATTATTATTTGTAAGTATTTTCACGTTTTAATCTTGAATGTTATCTTGAAGTTAAACAAAATTTGATAACCCAGAGTTATAAAAACTTCAATACAGTTTTTTACAGTCTGTTCCATGCAATTTTATATGCAAGATAGAAATCTAAAATCAAAATACAATACAAAATACAAAATCTAAAAATTACAATAAATTGAAAAATCAAAAATGAAAAAAATAAATTATTACTTTTTCCACGCTGAGTTAGTCAATAACATAATAAAATTTAACATAATATTTATACGAGCAATAAAAATTCCGCCAAAAAAAAACAGAAACATCAATAAATATATAGTTTTCGATAATTCCCAAAAATCATAATTGTATATTTTAATAAATCTTTCACATTTAACAAAAAGCCAATTTTACCACAAACGGAAGTGCTGTAGAACCTCGAAACGTCACTGTATACATGGCCCATCGCAAGTGCGGCCCGATACAAAAAGTCAATGTCAATAACCGGTTACATTTTCATAACACACATTATACCTCCTGTCGTGTTTATACGAGCACACAGATCTCCTTGGATTTGCCCGCGAATTTTTAGTTCTTATTATGCAAAATTTCACTACGTGCTAGCATATAAATTGATCGAACATCGGGTAGTGTCGTCATTCCGCCGTGTCGTTCTCGTCAAAATGGCTGCCAGATTTAGCATTTTGGGTTTGCTAATTTTGGCATTAAGCGTCGTCGTCGAGTCTAAACGTTAGTATTGTGTCCGTTTAGTAATCGTGGTGTTATTCAGTGCTTTCGTTCAAGTTCCTGTTCGGTTTTTAGATGGGCTTTTTCAGCCGTGTCGAGCTTCTGACCCTGAATTGAAAAAATGTGTTAAGGCTATTGCTGATCAATTGGTGTCGCGTTTGAATGATGGTTTGCCAGAGTTGAATATTGAGCCGTTTGATCCTTATACTATCGATGATATCCATAGCAAGGATTTGGGGAATATCGAATTGCATTTTGCTGATAATAAAGTCTATGGATCTAAGTCGAATAAAATTCATTACATTAATTTCGACCCGGTCGGTAGATCTATCGAATTGTCTTTATCTAGTACCGGATTTATGATCTCCAAGTATAGATTGAATGGGACTTTAATCATATTGCCAGTGCAAGGTGAAGGAACATCAAATTTAACTATCGGTAAGTAATTTTCTTTTATCTGAGATTAATCTAGTTTTAACTTGAATTTCATTAATGTGTAATCAAACGTTTTATAATTTTTTTTATTGCTATTGAACACTATTTTTTCTAAAAATGATAATTACGTTAGTTATCTATAAATCTCTTTGTTTCGATCTCATTTCCATGTACGTGTTTCAGCTTTTGAACTTCCTAGTACACGAATAAGGTTAAGTTCGCATTTAATTTAAACCATTTTATATGCAAAATATATTACAAACGCGCACGAGTCGAAGTTCTTTTACGAAATGCTTAAATTAAAAACAGAATACATAATTGTATAGACATGACGTGTACACAAAAGTCATAAAATAATTAATAACGTTGTTCCAGTTAACACAAAATACTTATACAAAATGAATTACGACATTGTCAAGGGAAAAGATGGCAAAGACCATTGGAAAATCGTAAAGCAGCAAGCGTCATACACGCCTGAACGCTTAATTTTCAAATTCGAAAATCTCTTCAATGGAAATAAACAATTATGTAAGTACAGTCGCGAAACGAAACCGAAACCTTCACACATATTCTCACGATCGAATCGATTTTTAGCCGACGTCGTACATCAATTCGCCAACGAAAATTGGAGAGAAATCCTCGCCGAACTCGGAGTGCCAATTATGAAGAAGATCACGAGAAGAACCGTGAAGCAGATAGGAAAAATATTCGCGGCAATACCAGCCGAAGACTTAATTATACCTTAATAAATTATTTAATAACAATAGCGCTATATTTTATTTTCCTCACACATTAAAAAATGAATCACAATTCATAGGAACGAGTTAAATATTCATTAGTCTAAAAGATCTGAGAAGAAACGCCTATTAAAATGAGCGTTTAGCATTCAAAGCAGTTCAAAGGTAATCACCATGAACTGTAATATTCCTATAAATATAAGGCATGCAATCATTTTTACACCATTTGATCTGGTGAATCGGTCGCGTCTAATACTAGCTCGGATACAAGATGAAGTCAATTTTCCTCCTTTGCTTTTTTATACCTGCATACTTTTGCAGAACAATGCGTAAGTAAAATTGAAAATTTATTAAAAAATCAATAAGTTATAATAACAATTATTTAAATTTCAGCATCTTTCATCAAACCATGCAGCGCCTCTGATCCCAAACAATCCGAATGCTTAGTGACCACAATAAATGCAATTTTGAAACAATTTTCGAAAGGTATCCCAGAATTGGACGTTCCCAGCTTGGATCCAGTGAAACTAAACAAATTATCAATAGAAATGCCTGGACTCCAAGTGCTATACGACAACTCAACACTGACGGGTCTCGGCGACGGAAAAGTGAACGACTTCAAGTAAGCGATTACGAAAAATTTTCGCCTTCAGCCAAACATTATCAAATTTCGGATCGGTCCGATTGCGAAACGCCCGATTGACGGTCAATAGACCGGTAATTCTTTGACGATATTAGGTTGTGGCCATGGGGCCCTTGGGCTACTGACATTTTTCCACTTGTACGTATTCGGTGGCACGTAGGCCACAATTATCCGATTATCCTCATCCTTAAAAATCTAGTTGCAAGTGAAGTTGTTTTGGATTGCGAGAAACCGGCTCGCACCAAGGTGAATGAATAACTGCAAACTATAAAACACCGACGCAGCCTTGTGACATTTTCTCGGTACTCGTGCGTGGCTTCATTGTCGCTAATTGGTAGACAGGATAACAATCGATAATTGGATTAGATTTGATGGATTTCGGATGTTTGGCAAAATGGGAGGGAGTCGTAACGTTTTTTGGAATTGTTTGAAAATGTCGCGAAATCGTTTTTATTGTATTATTTGAGCCTTGAGTTTTCTTTGGGATTGTTGAATGTTTGCATTTTCTCGGTGTTCTACTATGGTTGATTTGGATCTTAAATATGCAAGTGGAAAAATCGTTGTAATTGGTCGGTCGTTTTGATTCTGTTTATATAAATTGTTTGTTTTACGAAATATTATTATATATTATAATATTCGATTTCATCTTTGTGGTTATAAAACTTTTTTTTTTAATAAAAAATTTCTTGAATGCGGTAATTATTTATATTAATGTACATTTATAACATAATTGAATATAAAATGTTTTTTTAATTATTTTATAAAGTTGAATGAAATTGAAAAAATTTTCAACTATGACATTTTATCAATTCAATCGACATCATGATTCTGCATTTTCATTAATTCGCCGAATTCCTTTATGCCTTATCTGTAAAATTTTTAGCGATTTTCATTTCGGAAATTTAAGATAATTCACAATCTAACTATAATATAATACAAAAAAAACATGGAATTATTATTACATTATCGTTTTATTTAGATTTAATTTCGCAAAAAATACTCTGAAAATGGATTACGTAGGAAACGTCACGTTGAGCGGACATTACAAGATTGATGGAAGAATTTTGATTTTGCCGATCTCGGGAGAAGGAAAATATACTAACCTAATTAGTATGCAAATATTTAATGGAAATAACGTCCGTATTTAATGTTTAATTTAACGATAATATAATTTGTAGCCAATATGAGATTGATCATGAAATACGCCGCTAAAAAGTTCACAAAGGATGACGGTAAAGAATACTGGGTTATGGAATTGGTGAAAAGATCTTATAAAGTCGACAAAGCACATTTCAATTTTGAAAATCTTTTCGGAGGAAATAAAATCTTGGGTTAGTTACTTTTTCGAAATATAGAAAATTATTTCGTTTTTTTTATATTTGATTGTATCGATTTTCTTCTGTTTCAGCTGACACAACGCTACTTTTCTTGAATCAGAATTGGGAACTTATCATGAATGAAATTTCACCTCCAGCTATTGATCAAATAGTAAACGTATGTTTGAATGCTGTAAATAAATTTTACGACAAAGTTCCATTAGACGAATTATTCGTGTCCTAAATTACTAGTTTAATTGTAAAATAAATTTAATGAAATTTAATATCAGGTTTTTTTTATTTATGTAAACATCTAATGTGGATCCAATATATATTATAATATAATATACCACTAGTACTGTATTTATCTTATGTCATCTTCAATAATAATATGTTCATCATTAATTAGAAAAACTGTTTGATTTGATGCACTTTTATTGAATTGAGGCTTCAGGTGAAGTGACGAAATTAATGTCAATTATTACATAAATATGCCATTATCAGAATCGCTTTATATCGAATATTAATCAAATAAACTTTTTTAATATAAATTTTCAGTATAAAGATGTCTCTGTGGTATTTTTATAAATGTTAAATAATTAAAATTAAATATGTATAAATGAAACTTAGCTTGACCTAAAATTTATATTGAAATAAAATGTATTCAGGACAAAAAATTTATTTTAAAATACGAATATTCTTCGATTAACAATTTTATCAGCATCATATTTCGTAACCACGCATATAGATGGTGATAAAATAACTTTTACAACATAAGAAGCAGTCAAATAGTTTCAAAATTCAATCACAGATCAATCTTTAAAGTTCATTATATATATATTTTTTATTATACAATAAAACTTATTAAAAATAAAACCGCATTTACATTTATTGAGAACTCTATCGAAACTGGACGAAACTACGGGCGCCACATTTACATTTACTGAGAACTCTACATTTAATTGTAACTAAGTAATCGCGAAAGACTTCTTTCCGGGGGGCATACGGAATTTCGAGGCAATTTTAACGAAATATGTTTTTCCGCAATCCGACCCTCTTGGCGAAGATAAAGAATACACAAAAGGCAGATTTCGAGGAAACGAGGTCTATATAGGAAGTTGGAAAACGGTCGGGAAACCCGGAAAACATGTCCTTTCTTTGCCAGAGAACAAAACCACAGGAAAATAAAACCATAATAATCTTTTAATTGTTAACACGATATTACCCGACCGCAGCACAATAACGTTTCATTTCTTGAAATATACAACTGGAAACATTTAGCTTATTTGGGCACCATTAACAATGTAACAGAGGATCATTGACGTTCAATCTAGACAAGAAGGCTTTACAAACGTCCTGTCAATAAGGCCAGTGCTTAAAAGGCCATGGCCTGATGCATATTCCAATCTTCGCCATATAAAATACAGCGAGAATTCAATATCGGAGAACCTATTGGAAACAATAGAAATTATTGTATACGAAGCTCGTTTCGCTTTAGCTGTCGTGTTGTTAGATAGTTGATTCATCTGTGATTGAACTGAAAATATTGTGAAATGTTTATGAAAAATATTTGTGTTGCTTAGTAAAAAAAAATATTTTTTTTTTAATAAAAATTTATGGGATATGCAAAAAACAAACATTCGTGTTGTTTATAAAATGCGATTTTTTTCGACATAAACATTCAGTGCAATTTTGAACATAAATTTGACAAATTTCCATGTTTTATTTTTCAAAATGAGTATTTATCATTGACCAAACAAAATTGAGTATATGAAAATATACTTTTTAATGTTTGAATGGTCAAACTTTAAATAGTTCTGATACCCAACATAATGTCTATCGATATTCCGTATATTCACGAAACAAAGTTTATTTCCTATCTCACGCACCTCAACAAAAACGGCACGCGTTTTTTAAAAACCACAATTACAACAATCAACAGATCCATCACCCGATCGCCGACAAAAACCCACCGACACCAAACACCGTCGAATCGCATCTCCTAAACAGGACCTAAACGGCAATCGAGAACGATTCCTCCCATTCGAAAGGCAGTTTTTCCACAGTGCCGACGGGCAACGGTAACGTTATCTCTGAGGCATATAGTAGTTCGTCATTCACACGATTCGAGCATTCCCTTATCTGGCATGGGAGCGTTAAGGGAGTGTACTGTTAGTCGCCGTCAGGAAGTGTCCGACACGACCGGCCATCGCCATATGTTCGAGATCATCTCGATCTTTACTAATATGGCGTGGTTTGTGTGGAAACGAGGATCTGTGGATGTGTTTTGAGATTCTAAGCGTGTTTAGGTTCGAAATGTGCTTATTGTTTGTGAGGTTTGTTGCATTGACTGGTCGTTGATGTCGATGGTTTCTAAATGCCCTATATATAATAGCGGATTTTTGTGTATGTGTCCGTTTGTGTATCTGTTCGATGACGCTCGCGACTTTTTCGAGAATATGGTCTTTATGCGTATACAGTTAACGTCTATAATATGATGCTTATTACCTATTGCTTCTGGCTTGCCTATATGTCGTAATTGTGACAGTAATAAATGAACTGGTTTTATTAATTAAATATTAAATATTCAAATCGAGTATGGGCATCTATATATACTATATACTATAATCACTATTTATATCATTCTCGAGCTTGAAAATCGCGACCTCCAAATTTAGTCTTTATGGTCATTATAATAATGGCTATAAATTCACAGCCGATGTTATCAATGTCGGGTCTATACATTATCTTCTATATATAACAAACGGGCATCCAATTTTCGCAACGGAACGGTTATAAAATATTTTTCATAGATTTAATTTTTTTATATATAATTACGTAATTCACAGCCGATGTTATTAACATCGGCCCTATATACTAGAGAGTATATACTTACGGAAATTAGTTCATTTGAGATTTTTTGTATCTTTTCAATGATGACCAATTTTTATCTGACAGGTTTCTATAAAACATTAATCCATTATCAAAATCATAGTTAGATCGATTATGGATATAATTAATTTGAAACTATTCAAAAATATTTGGTTTTCAAAATTCATGTCATTTGAGAAACTTTTTCTTCATAACATAGAGAAAATTTCGAAATTTTCCGACTTGAATAATATTAAAAAAAAACATTATCTTTCAATACAGGGCTTTGGAGCGAAGCAGGAGCAGGAGCACGGAGCAGTTTGAGCAACTCAAAAAAGTACTCGCTGCAAAGCCCTGCTTCAACTTTTTTTTGTTGTTGAAGGGAAATCTTCAAAAAGGCAATAGATGTTTACATAGATCATATATAATAATAATTAAAAACCTTATCGAAGTATTATACATCTCATTGAAGCTAAGCCATTATAATAGTATGATCAATAGATTGATATAATCGTGAATTGATCATTTCATGAAAAAATCGATATTGAAGTTTGAAAATCACTGATTTTTTCATTGACGCAAATCAAATTTGAGTCAATAAAAAAATCTTGTAATCAGAAATCCTTTATTTGCATTAAATGTTTATATAGACTGCGTATTACAAAAAAAAAAAATGCAAATTAACACAAGATATAATCGTCAATGATTAATCGTGTATTGACGTGTGCAGGATCTATAGATCCAAAAGCCGTAGGTGTAACAAGCACGTAGATAAACCAGATATTACAAACAAGAACGTGCTCTCCTACCCGTATTAAATGTTCACGTACAATCGTTTCATTCAATCACGAATAGTTCCAGAAACATCTGGGATATATCAATTATTGTGATGAGTTTCAGATTTTAACGATGGCCTAGATTTCCTTGCGAATCTTATGTTGATGGTGGGATGTTAAGAATGGTGTTGCTCTAATCTAATTTTGCTAATTTAATTAAACGGGCTTTGCCTATTGTTCTCTATCGGAAGCTGGTGTGCTGGTTTCAAATTATCATAAAATGAATGAATCTATAAATTGCATTGTGTTTTTAGCAAAATATTTATCTGCATTTTGATTTTTTTGATAGTGGTAGTTAGATTGTAAATGAGGTAATCGGGTCGTTATTTTAAATATATGGGAAAATAATTACATGTTATATTTGGATTAAATAATTTTCTCGTATAGAATATAAGAAATTGAAACAATTCATGATTTCTTGAAAGATCGGCTTATTATCATTTTGTTTTATGAATTTGAATAGAAAATATCTTTCGCAAATAGGATTCATCTAGAAACAAATAAGGGGAACGGACGATTCGCAAACATTAAGCTTTTATTATATGCAGATACAAATTTTGTTCTCTTGTTACACATATGTTTCCATGTTCAAACATCCGGCAACGAATAAATTTGTTTTAGCATAAAACCTCCAAATAGACGAAAATTTCTGTATCGTATTTCAAACATTGAGATATATTTAAAATCGTACCAATTCGTTTTATTTTTATAAGCTTATAGACTTCTACATGTAAACTGAGAGAATTATTTAACCCTTTTATTGACCGTACTGTTTAAAAATTCATGAAGTTTTCTATCAGTGATCCAATTAGCGATGTTACAACACTGAATATTGCATGCGATCGGGGACGATCCAAACACACTATGAGCAAATTTCTAAAATATAATATAACTTTTTTAAATATAATTTATTCATAGCATCTTGTTTTTTATAACTGAAGCGAAAATATAATTATGTATAGCGCAATCAAGTACTTACGTGTGTAACGAATAGATAATCAGTTACTTAGTTCCATATAATAAGTAAAGAAAAAAATGTTCCACTTTTAGTACATTAAATAACCTGATTTTCTTTATCTTTATCTTATCAAATCTCAAGAAGCTAATATGAATTACTCCCGCGAAATTTTCTCAAGAACTTTCTTTGCAATAATTGGTACAAAATAAAATTTATGTTCAGTCAAAAAATCTATCGTACAAAAAATTTACATCAAACCATAGCGAAACGAAAATATTTCTAAACTCGAGGCAAAAGAACAAACAATTTCCTGTCTTCGACCAATTCAAATAAATCGCACCATCAAATCAAAATAATTTCAATACTTTTTCGTCCTTGAGACAACGATGAATCGCAAAACCGATCGAGCGAAGATTCAAATTCGTTATATATTTGGCGCGAAACCGGCAAGTCACCACCGCTAATACAATTAAACGACGAGAATGTGTACTTTTATTTTTTCTCATATTTTTTTGCAAAAACGTGAGAAAAAACCCTATTGACGGCCACTTTAGACGAACGCACGTACTGTGTGTGTATTGAAATTTCGATATATTTTTTTATAATGTTGAAGAATGCATTATTTGAATCTGTTTTTGAAATCGAGGTAAGTCGAATGCAATATCGTGAGAACGATCGCTTTCGGATATAGATTTGTAAAATATTGATGGTTAACTAAATGTTTCCGTTCAGTACGAAAGGTTGCATTGAAGTGTTATTGAAAATTTATGCTCGTTATGGGAAATGTTCTCAATTTTCATTTATATCAAAAAATAATACGATTTACATATGATATAACATTTTTCGATACATTCTGAACGATTGTTTTCATACATTTATAGTTTAGGGTGAGTTTTCATGCTATGTGCACTTCTTTCAGCGTGTTTCAATTTGTGGTACATGAAAAAACGAGATACGCAACAGTTGATACGAGTGCTCCATTATTTCACATTAATTATTTTCTTTCGGAAGATAATTCTTTTGCAAAAAGAGATCACTGATCTGTTTTAGACAACGCAAATGAATCTCGAATTCGCATTAACACGAAACTCTCCGGATGTGTTTTTTGTTTGTTTCAAGTTTCCAATTTTGGTAACGTGTGTCTGAATGTATGACAAGACTTTGAATCATATTAATTGCTCATAAATTAAAACACGCGAATAATCTGATTTTTATTTATATACAATTGAGTAAAGTTATTTTAAAGAATTTTATCGGATCTTACAAGTTTTGAATTAAAATTTTATCATTTTAAATAAATTCAGTAATGTTTTAATGTACGAACTCAGTTAAATTTTAATCTTATATCTTTTTTTTCTATTTTTTTAATTATCTGATATAATATCTACACAATCTAATTTCATAGGACTATACCAATTTATCAAATCGTTTTTGTTATATTTATATTATAATTATTCTAATGTCATTTGAAAATTGATCATATTCGTTAGTTTTTCAAACATCCATTTTCTTCTGTTTTGTTCTTTCCAGACTCTTTATTTTTTTTTCATTTCAATTAATACATATTCATCATTATTATTCAGTTTAAATAAAATTCATATTTTAAAATCATCCTTATATAAACAATTTCATTCATACAATCTAACTGTTGATCTTACCGAGTATCAATCAATTTCAACGATCAAAATTAATCAATAAGTTCAATATAATCAAATCATCAACTACTCAACAATTATTCTAAGCATCGATACTATTCAAGAAAAAGGTTTCTTGAGTGAGTTTCTTGAGTTTCTTGGTTTCTTAGTTTCATGAGTGTGAGGGATCGATAGATGTGATGTGGGAAATATGTGGTTTTCGGTGGATCGTATAGAAGTTTTAGAAAGATTGAAAATTCGATTGAAATCAATAAAAGTTATTCTTTGAATCTTTCGTTAAACATATGCTTGTTGTTGAATAAAGGTATTCAACAACAAGCATATAAAAAAGATTCATAAAGAATAACTTTTATTGACTCCAATCGCATTTCCAATCGTTCTAAAACTTCTATGCGATTCCACCGAAAACCACAGATTTCCCACATCACATCTATCGTTCCCTCACACTCATCTGGCTCACCAACACAAACAATTGCATCCAACACACCCAATGGTTGGGTACCCCTCCCGAGTGCATTCTGCGGCCAGCAGTTTGTCCGAGACGCGTCCGTCATTCGGGTCTCGCGCGCGCTTTGCAGCAGACGTTGCGCTCGCCGTCAAGTTTCCGATCGCTTTTTCGAATTTTCGAGACTTTCCCGCTGTCGGAATTGAGCTTTTTCCGACGCCCGTCGACAGATAAGGATCGCAGCATTGCCCACCAGTTTCAGCGATGATTTTCAACGGCGGATTGAGGTGCGTTTTTGCGCTTTTCGTGTGTGCTTTTTCGGCGGTGTTTTTGAAATTTTATTTTATATTTTTGAAATTGTATTTTGGTTTATGTTGATTTTTTTGGTTTATATTTGAATAGTTTTGACTTTATGATCGTTCAGTATAGGAAGTATGTGTTAAAAGTTATTATGGGAGTACTTAACGTCAACTGCTCTAAATTTCGTTTTCGTAGTTTTTTTTCATTCATGAAAATCCATTAGTTAATTAAAATATATAACTTATTATAAAATGGATAAGTTATGTACTTATAGATTATGTTTAATTTATAATAAGATTATAAAAAAAAATATCTATTCGAAAATATGATTCAACAAATCAATGAAAAAAATATCAATACTGAAACTAATCGATAATTGAATATAATCAATCAATTTATTTTTAATTTTTAAATTCTGAAAATTATATTATATATCTCAAACATTTATTTTTAATATAATACATATTTTAAATTAAATTTCCAACGATTGAGCGATAAACTTTCTCGTATCAGATTTGACAGGCCGGCGCATGATCTCGTCGACGCGCTGACATAACAATCACTCCGACAAAAAAATACATCGAATCAACTCGAAAAAAAGACAACCACGATTCGAGAACGTCCTCGAACGTGTACAAATGCACACGATGCATTTAATCCATACTCCACTGTACAAAACATATAATAACGAGGAATAAAAAGCGAATCGTGCGTGGAATCAGGTGCACGTTCCTTACCGGGTGTCGGGCCGCTTGCTACGGAATGGTAATAAGTCGGACCCGACGCGAGCGTTTTTCGGTTTTGTTTTTTGTTTTCGGTTTTGTATTGTTCGGGTTTTTTCGGTTTTGTTTTCGGGGGTTACGGTCGTTTTCGGACGGGCCCTTCGCATTGTTCGGGACCGGTTGCTCGCGCGGTGGTTTTGTGTCAATGACCAAAAAAATATTTTTTTGTTTTTATCGGATGTTTATGTCGCGAAGTGGCGCTTCTTCTTTGAGATGGAGGTTGTGGATTTTTGAGGAATTTCTTAGAGGATTTTTTTTTTAAATCTTTCTACAAATCAGTTTTATGTTTGTCAAATTTCTTTAATTGAAAAAAAAACATAATTTTCTATTTTTTTCGAACCAATTTTCTTCGTGAAAGAAATGATATTAAAATCAATTGATTTTTTTCATTATAACGTAACAAAAAAAAACTATAAATAATATATCTTGTCATCTTTATGAACAAGAGTTGAAAAAATTTATTTTACACATTAATTTAATATCGATATTCGAAAATATTTTTCGTTTCTTAACAAATTTTCCTCTGTTAAATATAATCGACATCGAAAGTATTCACATCGTCCCTTTTTCTTGCATTTAAATTTATAATTATACTTATAAACATGTCGATTTTGGTATGTTGACGTTTTTTTCCTGCAATGATTCACTTTTAAAATCATGTATAAATACAAAAATGCTACTTGTGCATGCAAAGTGAATTCATATACATTCTTAAGGAAATCCACCTTCTCACTACTTCAGAAAATGGCCAGTCATTTTGACTGACGTGTAAATAATCGTCAGTACATATTTTTGTTTTATGAGAACTAGGTCGTTAACTTGATAAGTTAATCGCAAAGATGATTCTGGGAGTTAAGTTCAAACTATCGGGCATATGGGTGAAAAATTTTTATAATGACTCCGACACCGTTCGTGACATAATAGTGTTAGTAGAAAATAAAATGATACTAATTATACAAGCATAAAAAAAGTTAAAAGCGGTCTGTGTGGAACAGATGAAAGTGATTCGATTATGGTATCGTAAAAAATGCGAATTTTGTATGTAAACGGGTTAATAAAGTGGTTTTATACGAAACAATGTGTAAAAACAAACTAGCGTGCAGCGTTTAAATAACATACGTTTCATGGGTAATCATCATCTGAAATCTGTTCATTTTCAGTGTGGCAAAAAATTTGCTCTCTTTTAAATCGTTTCATTGTTGTTTTAGAATTTATGACTTTGCTACTGCACTTTCTTCTCCGGCACAATTTATTTATTTTACACGAATAATTACAAATAAATATTTTATTTTTAGAAATACAATGATCTAAATTATCAATTAACCATTCAAGATAATCAACTTCCATAACAGCGCAAAATCTTTTATATTTCAATCATTCAATACCTTTTAGCAGTCCAGCCCTTTTTTTAACATATGAATGTATAATTGGGTTAATGAATCACCGAAAACGGACATACCTCATTAAATTCTCTTCAACCATGCGTACAACCATACCGTTCCAGTACGGGACTGTTATAAGATGCTAATTAGACAACTTTTTTGACTTACCATCGACACTTGTACACTTATATACGAGCACAATCGAAGGCAACGATTTAATTGATTTCTTCGTGTTTTTTTTTTTACTCTTATCGGTCCATAGGCGGCAGATCGCACTCACCATCTGGTACGTGCACAAACGCAACGCAGTGGCGTGGCTATAATAAAGCCTCAATAAATGGCTATAAGACCATTTAAACAACCATTTATCCATAATGTTGCTTTGTTTTATGACCGACGCTGAAATGGGAAATCGCATGAAAATTATTTTTTCTTTGAACGGATTCTAAACGAAGACTTTTCAATCGCCATTAAAGCGTTCATATGTATAGTATATAGTTATTTTCGCATTGTATCTGGCAATGCAGAAATAATAATAATAATAATAATAATAATAATAATAATAATAATAATAATAATAAT
>JAOXNN020000078.1:1018388-1064770 GCA_028571205.2 Hydropsyche betteni
CTCCAAGCCCAGCGTCTCCAACGTTGCCAGATCCAACGCGACGTTGCCAGTCTCATTACTTAATTTACACAGTAGTAAGATATTTTATCTTAAACGAATGTATTTCATTATAAAAATCCACCCGATGACTTAACGAATCGAAGAATCTCACACTTTAATTACCGAGATTCTCTATAAAAATTCTCGATACAAGATCATCGTGTCTTATTTTAATTGCCACACTCGTTAGCGTTTGTTTTTCTTCTAGACACGTTATTTTTTGTACAAAACTTCGTGTGGCATAAATGTGTTTCCATTTGAAATACGACGATTAATTGACTTTTTTCTTATTTTAGGTGAGTTACTTATGGATCCAATAAAACCATTTAACTTCTATCGATATTTAACAAATCAGGTATGTTGATTTACGTCCAAAACCAATATTTGTATTCGATATGGAATGAAAAAAACCGTTTCCTCTCCCGACTATATTCGAAACACGTGCAGAGCATATTCTGAAATTTTAAAACGTATCCGATTTCAAGGGTTTTTTTTTTCAAAATTTCCGAATATGATTTATTATAAAGGCATTGATTTTTTCACAAAGTAAACCGCCGAGTCACATATCAATTCGAAGTGCGTCGTTGAAATGCGTGTTATTGCATTTCTGCAGCAGAGAGACGTCGAAATGCGGTCGCAAAAAATGCGAAATACGGACATGAGCCAGTCGAGAAGATAGGAAGTTTCCCGCGATATTTATTGCACCGGTCAGGCGCTGCCAACTGCATTTTTCGAAATGAAAAAAATCGTTTTCGAAACGTATATTATGACGTTCGGACGCGAGTTACGTTTATGGTTTACGCTCGTTTTTACGGCGAACGTCGATTTGTCCGTTCGAATCAACCGAAACGATTTCGATTGTTGCACTTTGTATGAAATTTTGGATGCTTCAGATTCTGTTGGGTTTTTTTCAGATCGGAATTGAAATTTAATGGGTTTATATTTGAATTTTATGTCGTTTTGATCGGGGCGGTTTGAGTCGTTGACTGCAGGAACTTTTACGTATAAGTGTTTGTACAAATATTTTTATGTCATCATCATTGGGAGATAAAATCTTTTGAATACTTAAATTTATTTTCAACATACTGATATGATTATTTATAAAATAATTTCATACCAATCGAATGGGGAAACATCTATTTAATGACCATTTAAACTTTCAAAATTTTCATGTAACGCTTACTGAAATGAAACTTGACCGTAGGTTTTTTTTATAAAAAAAAAAAAATAGATTTTATATTCCTATGACATCAATATAAAAATAACAAATAACATCAAACCAAAAAGTATCTCGTTACAACACCGTTTTAGAAATACACGCCCACAAATTGGCTCGTTCGATTTTACGATTGCACATCATTACCAGCGAGACATTCAAATCAGCAACAACCATTGAAAACTCGCAATAAGGAAGGTCGTCCTTTGCAGGAACTGGCAGGTTCCCTCGTAGGGACGATGGGGTACGTCGAAAGGGCATAAAACCGACAACAATTGCACGTCACGAATCTTGAAGTAATTGAAGCAGTAAATCTCACTATGGCGGACCGTTTGCTCTTCGGCTTGTTTGTCTTGCTTTCGAATGTTTTATTATTGCCGGTATTTCGATGGTTTCCGTAACTTCAGTCGAATATTTTTATTTTTAAATTATTATTTTTTGGTTCTTTATATGTAATATTATTTTTAAATTTAATAATACGATTAACGGTAAGGTTAAGTTGAAATATATAAACGGTTAATTTTATAATCATATCGTTCAACTTATAAATTGTTTAGTTTAATAATAAATTATATAATATTATCATAATATTTAGCTGAATATATATGTTTTCAATTTTATTTTAAAATAAAAAGGAAAATCAATGGGTTTTTGAACTCTGATGTATTTTCCGACGTATATCGAGGGTTGGTCGTCTACTACAAAAAAAGACGACGATAAATGTACATGCACACAATAGAATGTACGGATTCGATGGAAATTTCAACAAAACCAGTCGGAAAAGTATCTAAAAATACTTTTTATATGTACACGACGAACGTTCGTGTGTGTTTTTTCAGTTTGATTTTCGAAAATGTGTACATAGTGAAATCATGAGCATCGATGCCGTTACATCTAGTAATTTGCGATTTATTTCAGATAATGAAACAATCGATTGACCTCGTTTGTTAAATCTTATGTTTGTATTGTAAATTAGTGGCTTTAAGTACAATCCATCGGACTTTCTAGTATTTAACTGTACATGATGTGATTTTTTTTCTCAATAATTCCACCAATTACGTATGCGTTTAGTAAATGTATTTTCTTTACGGTTTATTCAACTACATATCGAATTAAAATCAAGTCCAAAAATAAATATGAAAAAACCACTCACATTTTCCACAGCATTGTTTTAAGTCGCCGCTTAGTGATTTTAATGAGCAATTAGCAACTAGTATCGCTTACTTTGAATTGCATCGGTATATCTCAAACGTTCAAGATTTATAGGAAAATTTCACAAAACAACAATTAATCGGATCAATAAACACATAAAATATCAACTGTTTACTTCGAAATAAACAATAAACGTTTCAAAATTTCTATCTACCACATCTGAACCAACTCAAACGCAAATTTCTCAAAGAGACATTTATGCAAATTTCGCATAATATGATGGATACGGAGGAAACGCCACGAAGTTAAGAACGTGTTAATTAATCCCAGAGACGTTCTCACGGGATTGTCGCGTGGGCGTTTCTCAAATGTCTCCGCCTTGGGAATCGTTGGTTCTCTTGTCGGTGCTTTTACGACCGCTTTCAATCAACTGTGTTAATTGTCGGCGAGGATCGATCGGCCAGGGTACGATTTCCTCCGATCGGTTGAAAAAACGCGATGGGTTTTAGAAAAAAAATGGTGAAATTTGCATAACCGGGACTGCCGTTACGCAAGGACGTTTCGGATATGAAAAAATTTTGATGAATTGTCGGTTGAATTTTAAATATATTCAAATCGATTAAATAAATTCTCTAGAGAGTTAAATGCTATATACAATTTAATCACTGCTTATTATTTTAATTATCGGCGACATTTTCTGAACTTTCGACCATTACAGACAACCATTAAAACTTACAACCCAATAACCCGTACTTTACGGTATTAAAAATTATTGTAATGAAACACGTTATTCAGTAGAGACCTCATTTTATGAAGGATCCGTGAAAAATGACCCTCTTTTCCCGTGTCATATTATATTATTCAATTGCAAAACTGTCAATTTAACGATACGTATGTGATTTACCATTAATGTTACGCTTTCTAGCTTTTTCAATATCGAGTTCTCGATTTTTAATTGACACTTTTCTGCGTATCGGATACGACAAGTAGATATGATCGTAATCATAGAAAAAGGAAGACGACTGGTTTTTGCATAAATTTCATACATCATCAGTAGCAAGTTGTTATTTTTCGGTACGCAGTTTTGTGGGCGTGTTGTATCGAGGGCGATTAAAATTTCGATTCGTCCTATTAAAATATTTTTTGCGTTTTTTTTATGCCGAAAAATAAACATTGTTCTACTTTTTAATGTATGCATAATTATGTGATTTTTTTTCGAAAAATTTGCGTGACAAATCTCATTTTCATTCATTGTGGATTTGCAAAACGACATCGCATTCAGGTCGCACTTTATTTTCCAAATTGAAGTTCGTATATTTTTTATAGCAAATAAACCATTTCGCATATATTAATGAAATTATATATTTTTTTGCACATTGCCCCAATGACTTGTGAATTAACAGTAAACACTAACTATATAACAGTACGAATGAAATGACACAATTTACATTTGGATATGCTAGTCATCTTCAAAGTCTTCATTCATCACATTGATCGAATTAAGCACAATATATGTGAAAAAAAGTCAATAGTAATCTTCGCAGACGAATACGGGACAAATTATGTTACCATGTACAGTTGTGATTTATTAACTACATACGACATACGTATTTCGATTTTTTTGTTATTGAAAAAACAACGCTCGACTTTCTTCAGTTCATAATCATTTTTCTCATGATGTAAAAGTGCATACAATAAATTTGCACGTTGGCGAATTTCGCATCATTGTTCAGCCAGGATTCACGCTTTGTTGGCTCGAATAATTTTTTGCGTATTCATTGCTGCTCACTTGTGGGATAGTTCTGCGATGATTTTCACTTTATTTTTCGAAATTAATGTATTCACTTATCAATTTCGATAATTGTCTGAATAGGTTTTTCTTAGTATTCCTGTTTTTGTTTCGCATTTGTTTATATTTTTCTTTACCGCTAGGAATGCCGTTTCAATTTACACAAACGTACGCCCACTCTCCATGCTTTAAATAATCATACATTCTTAATATAAAAGAATTTTCGTTTTAGGAATATATCATTAAGTCGATCACATTTCGAATGATCGATTCGAGTGCTGTTTCGCTAAGCACATTAACACTACGTAATGATTCCGATCGAAGAGGCACTCGATTGGAATCGATGTGTCCCCTTTTCAATGATTTATTTGACGATCAGATAAATCGAAGCCTTTGAAGAAGCACTAGATGCAATCTCGGTTGCTTTCGGAGTGGATGCACCGTTAAATTTTACAAGCTCACCAATGACGGATGACCATTATACGACATGACTGTCACGAATTTGAAATTATGACCCGACATCACTTTTAGCGGCATTTGACAAAGTCGATGTCGTTACTTATATAGACATTCGTTATTTATTTTTTTGAATCTGTGACGAGTACTTGTGATTTTTGGAATTGACTCGGCGAATTTGTGTGCGTTTGAATTAGACAAATATTAACGGACATGCTTAAATGTTTGATGTTAAATTTTGAAAATTGCTAATATTGATTTTTTTTAAATAATATTTAACTTGAAAATATAAAGTTAATTATTAAATAATATGTTTTTTTTTTGCATTGAAATTTAAATGATTATAATCTTGAGTATATAGCAATTTTTTAACATAAAGTGAAGGTAAACAATTTTTGAAATGAGAAGGAGATAGTTTTTTTTTTTAATAATTGAATTCCTTGATCTCATTGTTAGTGCAATGATAAATCTTTAAATCAATCAATTGACCATGCCACATTTCGCTTAACTTCAACAATCGATAGGAATTTATCTAAAAATCGCAAAAAAAAAAACTCGAAACACCTGTACGTTCCATAAAATCACAATACACCCAATTACGTAACTATCAGCAAAAACTCCACCTTCAACTAATTTCATAACATCCAAAAACCCACACACCAATCAAAACATGAACCACCCAAGAAAATTAATTACCACCAACAATACTACACAACAACGAGTTCAACGGGTCGACGTCTACATTTGACATTTCGCACTTTGCGCTGCATCGTCCTTAGTCACCCGCGCACGTATGATATTTTATATGAACGTGTACGGGGCGTGTGATGAAAATACATGCACACATCGCCACCTTGAGTGCAATGTGCATGCAAGTGCACACGTGCACTTCTGCATGACGAACGCCCCGATCCGTTATGCGGGGTCAAATAGCGTTTGCGGAGCGAGGCTTTTCGACGTTTTCAGCTGGTTTTTGTTTGGGTTTATTGTCGGACAGAATGTGAGGAGTGTGCGTTTTGAGGTTTCGCAAAGATCGAAAGGGATTTGGGTCAAATGTTCGTGTTTCGGTCGCCATATGGTGTCCTTAAGAGGATGTGCGAGTGTAGTTATGATCGAATGCAATATTCGTTTATGTTTGTGATTGTGTGTGTTTTTGAAGTTGGTTAGGATTTTGAAAATGAAAAGTGATAAAATAGTCAGTTGATTTTATGGCGTTTCACTCCAATATCGTTCGACTGATCTCTATGAAAATTGGCATGTGTATGTATTTTTTTGTCGAGAAGGTTTTTGTATCATTAAAACCATTTTGTGACTCTATCTGATGCTATTTTAAGATGAAAAAAAAAATCCGTACAAGCAGCGCCGCGTATTAATTGTGACAATGTGCGATTATGCTTTTGTTTAAATTAAAATAATAATTTGATTAAAAATTTAAGTTTAATTTAACAATCTGCTAGTATAATATATTATACATTATAGCGAATTTGTTTTTAAAACAGTTTTACGTCGTATGCGAACTGTTCGCTTACGAGACACCACTTTGTGAATATTACAATATTGCCATTAGATATTTCCTGTATTTTCAATTTGAAATTTCAGCTAAGTTTTGACTTTTTAAATGGCAACATTGTACACGCTTAACAGCTACTATTCTGGAATGGCCTTAAATTACACCAACCTTCGCAATTTCGCCTTGAATTCCCAAAATCTTAATCTATTTCAAAAATATTATACACAATCAAAATATCAACTCAAACAAATCTCACACTCTATCAAAATCATATCTAGATATTTATTAATATAATACATTATTGTTTTGAATCGAATCGAAGGGACATAATCTAAAGTGACATCGCGTTGATGATGTGAAGGAATGTAGTTGGGTCGTCTTCGGATTCCATGATCCTCAAGGAATCGTCGACTATCTTGAATGAAAGTCACGTAAATTGAACCGCAAGTACGCAAAGTACTTGTCGTCGATCCAACGATCATGGCGTGTTACATTATGATTGGAATTTGTGCGACTACGCTAACATTGTAATGCGATACGTCGACGTTTATTATTATACTAATTTATTCGAAAAATTAAAATATGTTGCGAAAAGCGTTATTGTAATGTGGTTATAAATAAGTTGTAATGTGTGTTCAATTAAAATTTACATGCAGCTTTTTTCAATCAAGCTTTATTTGTTCCGTATGTAATCTTTATCGAACTTCGATTAAATTCTCTTAACTATGCAAAATCTATTAATTTATTTAAAAAAAATTGTTCTTAAGTTAGTTATTTAAACACAATTTTGTCGAATCGGCGTGTTTTTTTTAAATACATGAAAAACAGTCGATTTGAAAGCCATACAAATTGATTGGATACGCTTTGATATAGAATAGAAAATCGAAAAAAATAAACATCCTATCGAATGTCACAAGTATCTCGTTCACCCATCATACAAAGCGCTTCCGAGCGCGTGGTGAACAAAAAATAAAATGAAAATAAACAATGGAAAAAAGCTCCCACAAATTGAATCAGTACGTGTCTCTGAATCATTTCTATGATCCCTTTCGATCAGTAGTTGTCAAACCTTAAATTTGAAAATGATAAAATTATTTTCATAATCATCATGTACGAGCCTATAAATCAAATTAATTAATAAAAATATTTTTTGATACTATATTTTGCCAAATATTGCCATATCTTGCTTAAATTTAATTGTTTTTAACTCACTAAATATGCATACTTCCAATTTTGAGAACCTTCAGTTCAAGTTGCGCGTGATCAACTTATTTGTTGTCGTTATTTTCAACACGCCATGTTATTTTAGAAGTAGCCAGAAGCTAAAACCTCAGATAGGATTCGTTTTAATAGATCGACACCTTTTTAAGAAAAAGCTGATCACGATCTTTCATCTCAAAGAGTCTCACGTACAATTTCGAAAATAATAAAAAAAACTGGCAACTTGACGCATTGTCAACATTTCGATTCAATTAACGGGGTCTATTAAATAAGACGTAGTGTGATAAAACTTTTGATGAAAAGTTGTAAATTAAATTTGATCTTTAAAAAGGTAATTGATAATTAAATCGAACGGCTTTATTGATAGCTTAGTAAAAAGTATCATTCAAATACTTGCTTTTATGTAACTTAAGTCGTTATAAATAAGAAGTTTTTATGTTTTTTTTTTTCCCAATATATTCATAGTGGGCACACCTCACAATTTTTATGTTCCAACATAATTCTGTAAGTTCGTAAATAATCAAAAACATTAAGTATACTATAATAAATTTTGAATGATATGAAATAACATCATTGGGATATGTTTTCGAAATAACCGTTTCGATTTTAACAGTTATAAGAAGGATAAAAGATCACAAGAAAAACCAGATAATTTATGAAAGCGTTTAAACTATTTCAAATGCAAATATCTCACTTCATATGCGAGATATTTATCACCTAAATATAAATTTTGAGCATAAACTTATTCACAATGATTTGCATATATTTTCTTCGTTTTAAAACGTCATAAATTGAATTATTTTTTTCTTTTTATTTCGTGTCAACGTAAATTGCTTACATCATTTTGCGTGGATCAAACCGTAACAAATTGTTAGAATCAGCGATGTATGAATCCTTCTGATTGAAGACAATCTGCATTGTATATTAAAAGTCGTCGAAGACATTACAAGTTCAAGGCTTTACAGGAAAAAATCACTCCTTGTCATTCTCAATATTTTTTATTAATAAAACGATTCCCATTATGAAACATTCAATCGTTTGGATTGCACTCATTATGTTTGACGATGGAAAAACATCAGATTTTCATTAGATTTCTTTATGAAAAAACAATATTTTGTATACAAAGATCTAAGATTTGAACAAAACCAGGAAAACCAGATCTCAAACGACCGGTTCGATATCGATTATCGCATTATATCATCGCTCGGTCGAACGTATAAATTTTAATCTCAAAGAGAAAATCTTCGATCTCGGAAAAAGTGAACAGTAGCAAATATAATAGCACAATGTTCTATTATTTCAACGGAGATACGTCAATTACGTCCGCTGGTTTTCTACGACAATTTAAATAATCCATTTTCAACGATCATCTTCGAAAAACTACCGTGCCAACGTCCAATTATTGTTCTCGATAAATGCGAGTCTCGGCGACATACTTCGACATGTTTATGTAACTTTCTAACAATGTCGCACCGTGCGTTATTAAATATTCAACGTTGTCCTTCTTGTCTACTTTTCAGGATTTTCAAGTCAAATTTACAACTAAAATATGTAAATATACAGGAACACTGACCTGGAATCGAACGAGGGTTTTTAAAGTTCCATTTACAGTATTATGTTTGCATAGCGGTATTGTAAATAAGCTCACGATCGCTTACGCCTACTCGCGGAAGTTTCGCGAATCGTGAGCTTTTGACAATCATTCCTTTTGGACGATAATTTCAATATTGGATGGTTTTAAAAAGATAACTTAAATAGTCATTACCTAAATATATAAATGATTTTTGATTTTTTAGCAAAAATAGTCAGTTAAATAATAAATCATCATTAAAAACAATAAATGAAATATTGATGGGCAGTCGGGGATGGCTCTAGATTAAATGGCGCTCTAGACGGAAAATAAATTTGTTCTCTCTACCCTCATTCTTGATATTACATTTTTAATTAATTATTTTTTGTAGCTTTAAGTCTTTTATTCAATTCTTATTGATTCAAAAGATTTGTATTATCAAGAATTTAATATAATTTGAATTTTTCTGAGAAATTTAACAACTATTTTTGACTTTTAAGTACCTTTGGTACCCTAGGTAATCCGGTCATTTTATATAACATACTGACCGCTCAAAAGTAACTTACCACACAAACACTGACCGTTTTTAATACTCACTAATCATCTTAATATATCATCCACACTCAATTTAATCTCCAGTCTAAAAATACGCACAAATCACTGACCAAGCAAGCACAAGCGTCTCAAAATCCACCTCAACACCGAACATTACCATAGAAACACTTGTTAAAACGAACACCGATGATAACTCACGCATATGAACATTAACGACGACCATCATTTACCCCACGACCATGGAATCCCATGGCTTTCCCATCGACCGCACACCAGACGAAGAATCGAAACGCGGGCCGTATCCGAGCCCACTGGAAGTGCATCCTCGACGGCAATTTGCCTTCACCGCACGGAGGCTTTGCCGGCAATCATCCACGTGGTAATCACGGTAAATTGTGGACAAATTGATGTCGTCTTCTCTACTCCACGGCGACCTTCCAGGGGTCATCCGCGGCCAGATTAAATGTCGCGATATCGGCGGGAAAAGGGGTTTCGGAACGGAAATCCGAGGTGATAAATGGCTGCGGGGTTGCGATTTTTCACGCCCACGTGCGCTTGTCGTGTGAGGCTTTGGCGCGGTATTAAGTGTAAGCAAGTTGCGTATTAAAGGCCGCTGTTAAGTTTTAGTGTTATGGCGGTGGTTTTTCTGATGTGTTTCGCTACGGTTTTATGGTTTGATCGTTGTCTATTTTTCAGGTGTAATGTTTAATTTTTGAGTTGTTAAAATAAATGTGAAGCTTTATTCGATGTAACAAAGTCGGATCTTTTAATTTTTTTGTGTGTTATTTGTTCAACGATTGATTTTTTTCGCATGTTAAAAGGATGCGTGAACGATTATTAAAAATTTACACGGGTATTAGATGTGTTTTTGCGTATTTTTTTAGCTGTCCAAATTGCTTATTAATACTCAAATTATTTATTTCACGCTGTGAATATATTATATGTGCGTACTTCAATAATCGGATTATCTTGTACAAAACTCAAACAAATATTACTTGTACGGGTTAATTTTTTTTCTTTCGCAATGAAAGAAAATAATAGATTTATCCGAACGCAATTACATCGCACAAAAGCTTATTTTGATGTTTCATATTTAATATAAGCCGACATCAAAGAAGCGAATCAATACAAAAGTTTTTCAATGCTACGACCATGAAAATTTTATTGACACTATAAGATTTATTACAGCTATTTACTTTTGATTCTAACGACCATCATTTTATATATTTAGAATTTGATTTAAATTTTATTATGAAACTATACACAAATATTCTGGCATTGATATAAATTTTTAAATTATACGGTATCAGATACAATAAAAAGTGGATTGGAGATATAAAGGATTCGAAATATCAATTATTTGGGAATTAGGATTAAACTATGTGTTAAGAGAAAGAATTTTTGTAAAAGTCAAAAATGAAATTAAAACTGAGAATGATATCGATGAATGGATGCGTTCTTATTAGTATTTCTTCTTAAGAAAATTGTCGAAATCAAGAACTCTCATTTCTCGAGAAATCTGCAAATTCCAAAGATTTTTTTGTGTTTGTGACAAATATTTGTTTATTGTTTGAATGGATGAGAAGCATTGATTTGTGATATATATTTTTTGAACTGCACATTTTTAGAATCAAAAATATAAAAGCTAGTTCCATAGATTTGAAGCATCATGTCATATCATTTATTCAGTTATTTAAAAAAAATATATTTATGAAAATATTTTTTCTAATTTCAATAAAAATATAAGTAAATTAAAAAAAAAAACAGAAAAATAACCGATTTCTTTAGAAATATTTGATCTAAACAATTAGAAAATAAATCATATATATGTTTTCATATATCGAAACCTTTCGAGAATTCTCGAGGAATTTAAGAAGTGAAATCGAGAATTCTCATTTCTCGAGAAATCGTAAAATCAGAATATCGTGTACTTTCGTTGATTTTGGCCTTATTACCAAACGAACTAGATTTTAAAACGGACGATACATAGACAACTCCTAATATTGAACCTACAAACAAATCCACTCAATCAAATTTCCAAACGTCCAATCCTCGAACCATTAAACTAAAACACCTCGAATCGCACAAACCGACACAAACCCCGATCGATTCCGAACACAACTCCACCTATTTTACAACACACCACACCTTTATGGTGCACAAAAGCACACATGCACACGCCACAACCCAACATAATGGCCATAATATGCAAAATGCATAATTGCGCCTGTGGGACGAGCCCGGGGCGGGAGGCTTCTCTGAGTTACCAGGTCTTCGGACCACGTTAATGGTCTCGTCCAAGTGCGGATTAATGATTCGCTAAATACCCGTCGCTAAATTAAAAACGGGGTAGGAATGCGTGGTGCTGAGCAGCCTGGTCTGACTGCTTCGGTCGGTTCTCGGTGGTGAAATCGGTGTCGGTTCAGAGAAATTTTCGTCTTCGTTCTTAATTGGTTTCGGGGGAAATGTCGTTTGGTTGTGTTGTGGAAGTCGGTGATGGGAATCGAACGTGGATGTGATGTGTTGGTTTAATAGGGATTGTTTGGTTTGGTCTTCTGATTGTTCAAGATTCTTCTCGATTCATTTTTTTTTTTTTGTTTCGTCCATCTATCGTACGTTAAGTCTTCTTTATTGTTTTTGCCGTCTCTAGAATACCATTCTATTAACGTGACTACTACCCATTCATCTTCATCTTGCCACATTACCAATTGCCATTTCAATCTTTTTACTTAACTTGCAATATTTTTTTATCTTTTTTCATTTTACTCAACTCTAGATTGTTCTTGACTTATGTCGTAAATACGTTTCTGAACTTCGGTCGTAAGTCAATAATCAATACAAAAAAAAAACAATAAATTTTATTTATATCAACATTTTTATTTTTAACCTGTATCCTGCCACAGCTAATGTAATAATAATAATAATATAAAAATATTTTACCAGATTTACTTTTCAATAAGTAAGAACACATATACAGGTATTCTAATAAAAATGAAAAAAATCTGGCAGGTAATATGCAAATAGGTAAGTTCATATTTTTTCCATGTGACAATAACAACTCGTGATTTAGTAAGTAATTTTCGAAAAAAATTAAATTACTTTTTTCTGTCGTAAATTTATTTGTTCTGAGTCAACAATTATTTATATTTTCAATATGCACTTTTTGCATAATTTCGATTTTTTTGCATTTTTTATCGTAGGGATTACAGTAAAATGCTGCGTTTTACGACGCGAATTGAACATTTCAAAGAAACATTTAACCAATTCGATGATAATATGCGGTTTGACATGATGCGCTGCATTTTAATCGGATTACTATACCGTATGTAAATTGATAATTTTAATTACAGTTGAGGATAATTCATAGGAATCATGTTACCGAACGGGTTGAAGCAGCAAGCACTTTTCCTATTAAATTCGCGATACAATGTTCCGACTTTACGACACGATTTCCATAAAAATTTCAAAGAAAACCCGCAAATATTTTAAATTCAACACTCACAGTAAAGTTGAAATGTCTTTCCGACGGTTGTACGATTTCACACTAAACGCTATAAAATAAGATTTACAATTGAAGAAAAAAAATTTTTTTTTAATTTTTTAAACATTGTATATATAATTACGTAAAAATTATATAAATATGTGATCGTATCTTGTTACATAAAAAAATAAATCGTAGAGTCTGGAACTCGACCCTAATCTCCGACTAAACACTATAATTTTAACAACATTTCGCCCAAAGCTACAACGAAGACTCGAGGGTCATTCGATAAATTATAATAAATTTGAACATTTTACAACATTTAATGGAAGACCGACACAACTAGCAACACAACATTTACAAAACACGAGACTTTGATTAACAAGCAAAACGCGGCGAGCGATTTCCCCGATTTCCCACAGCTCGGGAAAACTCCGCCGATTAATTTAACCGATAAATTAACCGATTCGTCCACGAAACGATATTCGAACGACGATCACGCACTCGAAAAGGGACCAGTTCAATTGCCGCAATAAACGCGAATACTCCGAGTGACCACTTCGCGTGTAAACCGACGATAATCGCCGCTTTAGTACCGCGTGGAATATTTCTCGGTTCCCGGCGAATATTTCTGACTTTGTAAATTTTCGTGTGGGCGCATCCCGGCGTTTTCTGAATAAAATTATCAGTTAAATGCGGCGAGGGCCCCATTATCGCATCGGCGGCCACAAATCATCGAAAGGTCGTTAAGGTTTCGCTTTTCGGTTTTCTTTTTTGAGCGGGATGCACTTTCGTACTTTCGCTTCGGAGGCGTCGTTTTTAATGTGTGTGATGGATGCGCTTGTTTTTTGTATGATTCATGGGACTGGTGAAAATTGCTTCATAACTTGATGTTTTCTTGTAAAATATATTTTTTGTGAATTTTTTAATATAGTTTTTTTAACTCCTTTGACTTCGTTCATTATGTACTTTTAATATTGAATTAACTTCTATTTATAATTTAACTGCTAAAATTTTTTAATATATTATTATTTTTTAAGATTTTCTTCTTTTATTCATCTCATTCATACATGATCCAGTCACATGTTATTATTTATTCATTCTTTATTATATGAAAAACAAAATAATTATAATGATGATGGTGTGAGTATACCACTATTATTAATTATATCATCTACTAAACATTAATTATTTCCATTTTTGTTTTGTTTGTTTTTTTTTTTTTTGAAATATTTAATTTAATTGAAGAATAATGAGTTTTTATATTGTCAAAAATTTTAATGTTTTTAACTGGTATTTTTTTTAACTGCATATTAAAACTGTCCCCTTTTGTGTTCTTATTATTAGATTAACATTATTGTACTTGGTCACGTTATCTATCAATCTTCTGATTATGACATATTATATTTCGATTAACGTTGATGATTGATAGGAATCGCAACATTTGAAACCTTCAGATCATACAAAAAGGATCAAAAAAATTACTCCCAATCAATAAACCATACTCACTTAAACAATACAACATATCTCAACAATTGGCAAATGCAACTTTTTTCAATTCCAACCGATCCCGAACATCACTTTTTAACAATCGCTCGCAGTTACCGATAAACACCGACTTGACAGCAACACGTACATACATTACAGAAAATATCGACGAACAAAAAAATCATAGCTCCGAGGTCAGCTCAGAAACGTAATGGCGCTCAGATCGGAATCGAAAAGTGGCATAAGGAAACGATATCGTTCCCATGGGTATCCCATGGAATGCCTACTATCGATCAACCCGTTGACCCCTGGGCCTTCTGGCGTCCGATAACAATAATAATAAACGGTACCGGCTTGTACGATCTGTGTGCACATCCATCTTAAGGATACGTATTTGCAACGTGTTTTTGCACGGTTTGAAGTTTGAACCGTTCGACGGTAACGGCCGATGGTAATGATTATGGTGACCGAACGAAATTGCCACGCGAATGATTTCGAATCGTGTAAAATGGTTTGTGTATGAAATCGTATCGGGTCAAATTAATATTCGCGTGTAGGTACGGATTTTTTTTTCTTATTTTTATATCAGTTTCAATAAAATACATTGCAAGTAGAGACTCTTTAGATGTTCATTTTTATTGACCATCTGTTAGAGTTGAATATTTATGGTACTTCAGTTAAGTCATCTCTTTATCTATTGACTACATCACGTATCGCTTATCTTTAATCGTCGGAGAAAAATAATATTTTTCATCATAAAAAGTCTATTCAAAGACGAAACTTTTTCGATATTAATCAAAAGTAAATATAATACAATTTTTGCAATTCAAATTAAACGTTTTAAACTTCGATTCAACTTTTTAAACTTCAAAATCAATTATGATAAATTTTTCCATACATATTAAGGAGGTCTAATCTAGTAACATCGGCTCCCCGATGCCCGTACTCGATTTGAACATTTAATATTTGATCAATAAAACCAGTTCATTTATTATTGTCACAATTACGACATATAGGCAAAACCAGAGGCAATAGGTAATAAACATCACATTATAGACGTTAACTATATACGCATAAAGATCATATTCGCGAAAAAGTCGCGAACGAACAAACGAACGGACGGACACATACACATAAATCCGCTATTATATATAGGGGATACCTAAATTCAATCGAGTCTAATTCAAATCCTAATCAACTCTACACGAACAATTAGGTCATCGAAGCATCAGAACCTAACAATTCGAAAACCCAGTTTCTCCGTTCGGTTCCAACAACATCTCAGACACAGTTCCAAGCCTTCCACGAGCGGGTACCACAACCCAGAGGGGTCAAGTGTCAGATGAGAGCAATTGATTGGGCGATGCACTCGGATGCAACGTGCTTAGAAAGTGCATTGCGCGTTGGCCTTCTAAGAAAGCAGGCCGTTACAATTGAATGGATTATCGTGCGGATGGTAATCGATGGATGTGTCGTTTCGATGTCGTCGTCTCGTTGATTCGATTGTGTTGGATTAGATTATGTGATTTACGGATGACGAGATGATTATATGAGCCGTTTCGGATGCGGAGGAATCGGCTGGGGATTTGTGTTGTCAACGGTGAAGATATTATGTGATGGATAATTTATTTAGGGTGCGATTTGAATGTGAATTGAAAAAGTTTATACTGTGCCTTAAAATGAATAATTTGTGTATTAGAATAATATACGATGTGCATTATTTACGGTGCATCAAAGAATCTCGTGTTGAGCATCGTTTTATTTGCAGTGTGCAATGAAAATAGTTTTTTGGCATTAAAAAATATGAAATGATCAATAGAAAAAATAGGTTTGAGCATTGAAATGATCAAGAGGTGGCAATGTCGCTAGATAAAGTCTTCCTCCATAGACAATACGACAACTATCAACTGTCAACGTTTCTTTTTGTTAAAATTTTAATTTCAACAATTTAGTTTGGCATTGCTGATCCTTTATTTATAAATATTCTAGATCACGCTTTATTCATTTTAAGATATGTACATATATTTTTTAAATGATCATTTCGAATGTATGTAATTCTATACCCGTCCAAAATTCATTATTTTTTTTATAAAAAATAAAAAACTAACAATCAACTAATAATTATATAAAATAAATGTACATTAAAATGTACATTTATTTTATATAATTCACGTTTGAATTTTTCCCATTTCTCAATAGTAAAAAATCTTTATTTGATCCGAAAAACTCGTCCTTATTATATTATATTTAAATTTAACAATTATTCCTTATATAATTTTTCATCTGTTGTTCTACATATAATCAGATTTTATATTGATAATATAAAAAAATATTTTTTATTTAATATTAAACGAATAATCGATGCATAACGAATCACATATATAATTCGATCCGCATTATTCTAGTTGTTACTTTTAACCCGACCGTTTGACCCTCCACGTTCCGTTATACGAAGTCTCGACCCGAGCACAATTTACGGGCTTTTCGGTCAATTTAATCCTTTTTTCATCGAAATTCTAGCTAATCGCGAATATCTGATGCATGTGCATGTGCATGTTTCAATCGGTGCATAATGAGTTCAAGGCGCATACAATTCCAAGAACGACACGTGGGCGAACGTGGGTGAAATTATTATTATAGGGAACAGGGTTTGCTTGATATTATCGCAGTGCCGAAAAAATCGCATATATGCTTCTGTATCGTGTTTTGATGAATAGGTTGTTTGTGATTTAATATTCACCATCGCAGCAATAAATTACACTACATAAATCAGACCGTTCTAGATAAAAATGTTCTTATGAATATTTTTGTCATATTTCACTTTGACGCAGCATGCAATCTGTGACACGTTTCAATTAGTTAATTATGATGTGAAGGTTTTCATGACAAAACCTTTCGATCAAAAATAAAAGTGACCCGAGATTAATCGTTGCATATACTGAATGCATCTCGACCGGTTCCAAGATAATTGCGTTAATGTTCTCTGTCCAGAAATTGTTATTTTGATTGATGGTAATTTGATGACGCGTTTAGTATAACGAGCTTATAATTTAATCCGGAAAGGAAAAGGATGTTGGATGTCATTTGAGAACGCCTTAGCACGAATACATCCCGGACGGGAATGAATTGTTAAAAAGGTCAAAAACCGATATAAAGCAATATTATGTACAAAGTTTTGCAGAAGATTTGCGTAATATTAAATTTTGATCGTTATTTTTTTTTACAGATGCCTTTTGCTGGCGTGCTGTCTTCTACATGCGTGGTCGGAAGCAGCTACCATCAAGAAGTCTTCCACTTCAGACAAACCTCCAACCAGAGCAATAGCAGCAGCAGCTAAACTTCCAAGGAATACTTTAACGAATCATGAAGTTTTAACAAAGTTGGGATTACGTCGTCTTCACGTACCATCGAGTCACAGCAGAAAACGGTTAGCAGTCGAATCTCGCCATCATTATGCTGAAGACGATTCGAAAATGTACGTGATCAAATTGCCTCCAAATCCATACTACTATGCCCATACGAAACCTGAAAAGAAAAATCATTTGAATCACGTGAGCAAAAAAGTACCAGTTGGATTCAAATCTAATGGCAAACCAGGAAAGATATATCATTGGAACATACCTACGTTGAAAAAAATGAACGGAGGTTACCAAAAAGTACATTCGAGATCTCAATTGTCTAGACACGACGATGGAGATATTTACGATATCCAAAAAACTCCAACCTGGACTGCTATTGATGTCAGAAAGCCACAACAGCATGGTATAAATTATGGAAAGCCTTTAAAAAACACGAAGAAGACTCCTACTTATTACGTTCCCATGAAAACTAAAAAGGCGGGATCGTTTCAAAAATATTTCCCGGGAAACGGAAAGCCTAAGTCTTTCTATGTTATTGAAAAAAGCAATAGGCCGACGCATGTACAGAGACTGATGCCGTGATTGATTACATATGATAATTATTTTAATAGGAAGCTTTAGGTTTTATCATGCTGTAGTCAGAGATGTAATTGAGCTAATTTTGATTGAATGCATTACATTTTTTATGCAAAATGATCTTTAATCTTTACATGACATTGTATTGATCTTAATTTTATTTAATTAATTTGATTTAAACTATCGTTGGTGTATATTTTTTTTATTTAACATCGATATTTGATAATTTTCAAATAAAATAATGAAAACTTTCAAAGAATCGATAATTTTAGAGATATGAAAACTTTCAGTTCAACAATACTTCATCATTTTTATGAAACAAATAAATTCAGATTTTTAAACGAATCAAATTACATAAAAAAACAACTTTTGAATATTACATTTAGATTTCTCAAAAATTTCATTTATTATTTATGGGTATTAAAAATATACATTAATAAATCTGCCAGTCTTTAAAATCGGAAGAATTATGCATTTACTAATATCGTATTATATATTCAAGATTAGAATATCTGAAGTTATACAATAGAATCTGAAATTAATTCATTTATATAAAAAAAGGTTTTGATGAGTTTTTTTCAAAACTGAATCCACGATCAAACTAGTCATAAGCGATCGTTGTATTCAAATTTTTTGATCAAAAAAGGTTCTATCGCATAACTTGGAAAGTTTTGTCATAAAATAATAACTATCGATATTTTTGGTAAATAGTGCAATCTACATGATCGCTTTTGTGAAAAATAAAGCGGAAATATTTATTTTGTAAGCTCAATTGTTTTGTACTTAAATTTAATGTTATATATCAATTTTGTAAGTTTATAAATAAATTTTTAAAGAAAGTCTGGAGATTTTATTTGAATATATAACTTATTTTATGTTTATATTATGTTTACAGAAAAATAAAAGAAAAAATAGTCCCTACATTCATTGTAAAAATAATTTTCAAATGAATTTAAAGATGGCATCTAATTTTCAAATTTACGATTCTAGTAAAATACAAAAAATGTACCTAAAACATTTTTAAAAATACGACGTGAATAAATCTAAATGAATTTTAATTAACTTCTTTCAATTGTTTGCATAAATCAGTGTATTTTTAATTTTCTAATATCAAATAAAAAGTTTTATCTTTGCACCACGCCAATTCATGAATTCAGAATTTCTGTTCAATATATGAATATAATTTAAAACAATATTTTTTTATTATGTATGTTACGAAGATCTTTCATGAAAAATTCAGCGTAATTGTTGCAAAATTGTTCGGATTAATAATTAAAGATGTCTCTACAAAAATGCAGACATTGAAAATATTTTATAAAAATATACGTATATTAATTTATTATACAAACAGCGATAACATTTAAAAAGGTTTTTAGAACAGACAATTTCAAGATATATTTGGAAAGGTACGAAACACATATTGTAATTTTATTACAAATCATCAATGCCACCAATGTAATTTTTTCTCTAAATGGTAATAAAATTACGTATTTTCGACATGTTTTTGATTTTCGCTCACAAACCGTTTAATAAACCATAATAAATAGTTCAAATAGTTAAATTAATGCTAATAATGTGTGATTATCACATCAGATCGTATAATGAGGACGACCGTAATAACGGAGCCACTAATAATATAATATAATATAAACTCACTGACAAACCACTAAACTTCAATTGTACAATTATGGAATAATTTATATTTAATGTTTTCAACGACAAACAGTCGTTTTTCACACTTGATAATAGCTTAAATAAACATCGATAAAAAAGTATGTTAATTTTAAGTTACATCAGACTTTAAACTTATCCAATTGACAAATCACCTTAAGACAAATGCATGTAAGATAAAATTCTGATTTACGTAAATGAAAGAAGACGTTTAATGATTTTTTTTATAATAGTATCTTATGATATTCATGTTTAAAATATCTGCCTCTAAAAATATTTTTTTCATCTTTTTGAACCGCGTTTCTTTTAAATAATTAGTAAAATGTTTTTTTTGGGTTCAAAATAAGTTTGCATTTCATAAATAAAAGATTGTGACAATATTTTGTATTCGATATACACATAATGGAATTCACAAAAACTCTTAAAACACATCGATCTATACGACAGTTAAAATAAATAGAGGTGCTCGTAAAATTCGTTGATAAATGTTTAACTTCAAAATTTATCCTCACGGCTATGTGTAAAAAATAATAATTTGTGAAAAACACACTTGCCAGATGTGCATAGTTGAAATATGAAGTCGAAAATAATTTCGTTTAGTAAGTTATTTAATTCTTTTACATTTCATTAATGATTGTATAAATATACCAAAGGGAATCCCACCATCTTCACTAATGATAGTCTTACAAATATATTTTATTAGAATTTTTTGGACACGAAATAAATAAACAGAATTATTAATAGAGTTTATAAAATTTCGTAAGAATACATTTTTCAAACACAGTGAATTTTATAATTTCTTCATAGCGTATTTTTTAAGATTAATTTGACAAACTTAAATGGCTATTTGTAGATTTTTTTTAATATGTACACGAAATGGTTTTTGAAAATTCATACACACCCTGTTTATTTATTTATACTATTAATTATCGTATTTATATAAACGAAGGGAATCTTTACAACGTAAAGCTTAAAAGATAAACACAATTGTTTTTGCATAATTTACAAAACATACTTAATATTTGTAAAAATTTGAAGGTTGATATTCTCTTTGAAGAAACTCGAAAAAGGGAGAAAAAGGAAATTTTTCAGTAAGCAAACTATTTTCGCGCCTGTGAGTATTTATAAATCATGAATTATTTTTTTTGTAAGTAAAGGATATAAATGGAAATTCATATTTAAAAACATATTCTTGGAATGAAATTAAAATTAAATTTATTTTTGTCTATATGTCTTGAAAGATTAAAGAGTAAATCACCAAAATAAAACTTGACGTAACAAAATAATATAAAAAGCATATGCTCTAAAGTAAATGACATAAGGTCACATTGAAACCTTTCAATTATAATATTTTTACCAAGAAATGAAGAAGAAGAATTTGCAACCAATATTACGAAATCCATTTTTGTCCCAAGAGATTTTTCCTTTTTTGCACGTGTTTATTGACGGAATTATCAATGCACCAGTGCTAAACTGTGTTTGTCCTTGCAACTTTCAAAATAACATTTAGCTCTTGTTATCTAATTTAAAAAAATCGTCCTAAATCTGGAAATTACGTAAAAATTCAACAGATTTTTATTATTTGCTATATCGTAACTCATCTAATACGCAATTGATTTTTTTTGTGAAAGATTAATTGCAAGCTCAAATAAAAAATATATATACAAATAATATTGATTATTAATTTTTACTATTAAAGCGACTCATTAAATACGACAATGCAAAATTTTATTTATTATTTAAATAAATTGATATCGATAATGAAAAAAATTAATGTGAAAGTTAAAAAATCTTCACTTTATCATTTAAAAAAAAATAGAATCATGTATCGACAATGTAAAGGATGATTGTCAACAGGAAAAATCTTGTTTTCCTTGGACACATGTGTACCTATACCAATATAAAAAATCGGATTTACATTATTTCGGTGTACAGTCAACAGCATAAATATAAATGCTGGGTGGATGATGGCGATCGTCAGTATCAAATGGGTATTCTTCAAGAAAACATCGGCATGGAGGCCTCAATAGTCACTAATAATCAACATCATCTCAACGAGACCATCAAACCCATTTCCATAGCAAATGGTCAGAATGGGAAGATCAAGAAGCAAGATGAAATTGAAAGTTTTAAAAATGATCTCGAAGAAAATCAAGAAATCTTGAGTTATCCCAGAAAGCAAAGTCGAGGCGCAGGTTCGATTATTGTCAAAAGCACTGTTCCATATAAAAGGTATTTTTTTTAATTAATCATAGCATTTGCATGGCACATTAAAAATCTTAGAAATAAAAAGTAATTTTTTTCATAAATTAATTATTAATGAAAGGTTTTATAAGCATTGAAGTTAACTCATGTGTTTTATAAAGATTTAAGTTAACTCATATGTTTTATATTGCATTTTTTCTTCCGTAAAAAAATATGTACTTATCGATCAGTGAAAATTATTCGAATTTCACTAAATACCATTAATATGACATGCATATTTATATTGTACATAACTATAATTACGTACAGTATTAAATATTATTTGCAATAGATACTTATAACTAATATATTTGCTAAACGGAGTTATTCCATGAATTATAAATAATATATCCAATATTTATTCAAAATATTTATAAAAGCTTTTCATTAAGTGCGGTTAAAATTGTGTGTCACGGAAATATTCTCATAAATAAATAAAATTATAATGATCAATACAAGAAAATTGCAACTGAATCTTTTTTTTATAGAGAAGAAGTAACTAAGTGGTATGGATGGGGATACAATGATTCAAATTTTTATTTTAAAGATGGAAATATTCGATTCTCTGGAAATAGGTAACATTTTGAATTGTTAAAATATACATAAATTATATTAAAATATATAAAAAATATTATATTTTTAGGTATCCAATATGTAATAGAGATTTGCCATACTTTAAAATGTGGATAAAAGAAAACTACGGGATAATTCTTCCAGAATACATAGACATAGAACCAGAAAAAATTGAAATACCAAAAAAATTGCCCAAGTCCAGAATAACTCGTAAACAATTGAATGTACTTAAAAAACTAGATTTGAAAATGTCTCTGGAAGGATCGGATCGATTGGTCAGAGCCTGCGGCCAGACTCTCGATGAAGTTGTGAAATGTATAAACCAAAAGGTGGGACGTATTCCCGATTTGGTAATTTGGCCCACATGTCATGAAGACGTCATCCAAATAGTAAAAATTTGTGATGCAAACGACATCGTGGTGATTCCTTTCGGAGGTGGAACAAGCGTGTCAGGAGCCGTAAGATGTCCCTCAGACGAGCCTAGAACCATATTAAGCCTCGATATGTGCATGATGAACGAAATTTTATGGATAGATAAAGAGAGTATGGTAGCTTGTTGTGAAGCTGGTATCATAGGACAAGATCTAGAAAGGGAGCTTCAAAAAGTTGGATACACTGTTGGACACGAACCAGACTCGATCGAGTTCTCTACTTTAGGTGGTTGGGTATCTACCAGAGCTAGCGGCATGAAGAAGAACGAATATGGCAATATTGAAGACATAATGGTACATGCAAAAATGGTTACACCTAATGGTGTGCTCGAAAAAGGGAATCGAGTTCCACGAATCTCATGCGGTCCCGATTTTAATGGTGTCATCTTAGGATCGGAAGGTTGTTTTGGAGTTATCACGGAAGTTATCATCAAAATAAGACCGCTTCCTTCATATAAGCGCTATGGATCTTTGGTATTTCCGGATTTCGAAAGTGGTGTTAATTGCTTGAGAGAGATCGCTTTGCATAGATGTCAACCGGCTAGCATTAGATTGATGGATAATGAGCAGTATAAATTGGGACAGGCTTTTCGAAACAATTCCTCTTATTTTGGAAAAATTGTCGATGATTTGAAATTTTTCTATTTGAGAAAAATCAAAGGATACGATTTAAATAGCATATGTGTAGCGACGATGTTATACGTCGGGGAAAAAGATGAAGTTTTAGCGCACGAAGTTAAAATAAACGAAATAGCCAAGAATTACGGTGGAATCCCGGCAGGTCAAACAAGTGGAGAGAGAGGATATAATATGACCTTCGTGATTGCTTATTTACGGGTAATTGTAATAATTAAATTATTTTTAGAAATTGAAAAAAAAAATTAGTTCATATTTTATATTTTTTCCATGAAGGACATCTCTGTGGAGCTGGATATCATGGCAGAGTCTCTGGAAACTTCTGTTCCTTGGGACAGATTGATGAAAGTGGTTCAGTGTGTTAAACAAAAAATAGCTAAAGAATGCATCAAACTCGAAATACCATATTATACTACAATGTGCAGAGTAGCTCATGGTATGAGTCTACAATTTCTCCAGTAGGGCATAATTTGTTTAGGGTGTGCAAAGCTCAAATGGATCCGAACAATATATTTGCATCAAAAAACTTATCAAACGATCTAGAAGTGAAAAATTTTACTTTATAAATTATTACATACCTTAAAAATATAGTGAAACTAATTGTAAGTATTATTGTAAGTGCTAATTGAGTATAAAAATATATTCTTTAAAATTTTATTCATCTATTTCATTTTCTTATAATTTATTGTAAAATTATAAACATTGTTGGTTTACTGTCTCAAAAATATATTATATTCAATAATAAGGTATTTCTTAAAAATATAAAATGTATCACGTAATTAAAAAATATATTTTATTTATTTTTATACATATGTGAAAATTTTATATAATAGTTTCAAAAATTAAGTAGTATTTATTATAACAATTTTAAATTAATGATTTGAAATATCATCACATTAGATTAAAAATGAATAAGTAGTTTCAATTTACATAAATAAAAGTAATATTAATAAAATAATAGATCTATCATCAAATAATCGAATAAGCTGAAAATGAATGGTTTGTGTACTTGTAACTTATAAATTTAATTTTCATATGGTGAAGAGTTCGAACATAATTCTATAGATGTCTAAAATTTTCTAGAAAATACACCATTCGGAGCAATGTTTAAATTTAAGCAAACCATCATGAATAATTCAATAATAAATAGCAAGTCCAGGTGGACCGTCAGGAGCAATGGAATTTATATATAAAAAAAATATATACACAAAAGCCGTATGATGAAAAGAAACGTAAATTCAAAAACTGTACGCACTCGACACGCTTACAGTGTATGTGTACACAAACGAATCTCTTGGCGTAGGGCTGAGTCTCAACGGATCACAGCATGACGCTGCTCTACCGGGCACAACACCCTGCCAGGTACGAAGGTCTACGGACGATTCCGAAATCCGGCTTCAAACTTGAGAATGGTCTGAGCTATTATTATAATTTGGAGTGCCGTTGCACCGGGATTTTTAACCACTGTGCGCAGATCACTCCGACTCGTTGGGCTTCGACGACGGCCATCGCGAACGACAACCACTTGATAGGTCACATAGTTTACTGTGGTAGGAGCCTTTCGACTCGCGAATCTCACACGATGTATCTCCGCCTAATTTGGTTAAGCAGGATACGGCCTTAGAGGCGTTTAGGCCTAATCCTGTGGATGGTAGCTTCGCACCACCAGTCGGTCGATCGAGTGTGTAAACCAAATGTCCAAAACTGTCGTTCCTCTTGTACTGAGCAGTATTACTATCGCAATGATCGGTCATCGGGAGGGTAAAACTAACCTGTCTCACGACGGTCTAAACCCAGCTCATGTTCCCTTTTGATGGGTAAAAATCCAACGCTTGGCGAATTCTGCTTCGCAATGATACGAATACGAAGAGCCGACATCGAAGGATCAAAAAGCGGCTTCGCTATGAACGCTTGGCCGCCACAAGTCAGTTATCCCTGTGGTAACTTTTCTGGCACCTCTCGCTGAAAACTCTTCATAATACGAAAGGATCGATGGGCCGTGCTTTCGCAGTCTCTATGCATACTGAACATCGTGATCAAACCAGCTTTTGCCCTTTTGCTCGACGCGAGATTTCCGTCCTCGCTGAGCTGGTCTGGCGTCTACACTTGGGTTTCTGTCCCGGGTCGACCCGGGACAGACATTTCCGGAAAGTCGCGGAATTTTTGTTGTCTCGTGTCCCGGGAATCCTTACCTCGAATTCCGGGAATTGGATTTAAAAAAAATCTTGAAAATATACAACATTTTCACAATTGCATGAAGGGAAATAATAAATCAAATACGCAAAGAATCGTAAAATAATAGTTTGAAATCCAAAATAATAATGATTTTCTTAATGACAAAGATTTCTTCTACATAAAGTTTTCTGGGAAAATAATTATTCCCATAGTTGAAAATTAAAATCGAAGAAATTAAGAAGCTTAAAATTGATTTTTTTTGACACCAATTTTAAATAATACTAATTTTATAACGAACAAAACATTCTTTAAATGTTGTAATAAAAGCGGATGTATATCCTATGGTGAAACTATTATGAAATGAATACATATGTATATCCTTCTTGTATTGACGATTCCACAATGGAAGAAACTCTTTTAGATTCGGATAAAGATGAAAAAAATGTGTATTTGACGATGAATGAAGAATTAAATAAGGAGTTATCAAAGAAAAATATACGAAGTGACGTAAATAAGAATAACCTCGGTATAAAAAAAAAACAACAAAATATACATGTTGACAGGAGAAAAAATCGATAATTTAAATTAAAAATTTCGTCTCTTTTATCAATACAAACAACTTCGACTGAAATTGAAAGAGTTTTTTCCCTTGTTGGGAGTTTTTGTAGAAATTATAGAAATAGGCTTTCGGATTCTCATTTAAATATAAAAACTTATTGTTAGTATTATTGAGAAGCTACGTCAAATAAGTTTACTTTTATAAATTAATTTTTTTCCAGTTAATAGATGTATTATTTTATTGTTTTTTTTTTTTAATATATATTTTCTAAATAAATAAATAAAAAATTATTGATAAAAAATATATTAAATTTAACAAAAAATATTTTTAACATACGTCCCGGGAATCTCAGGAACGATCCCGGGCTCCGTCCCGTATTCCGGAAATTGAAAAAGTCCGGGAAATCAGAAACCCTAGTCAACACCTGCGAGGGCCATCACAATGCTTTATTTTAATTAGACAGTCGGATTCTCCTTGTCCGTGCTAGTTCCGAGCTGACCGTCATTCGGCGGTCGTAATGGTGCCGCATCAAAACGTAGCACCCAACAGCGAGGAAGATCAGAAGGCACGGCCAAGTCGCAGCGAAAACGTCGAAACCGAAATTTCAACAGATCCGCCACGTCCCAGCCTACGTTCTTGTCCCGACCAAGCCCGACTCGCCACGGCCCTCAGAGCCAATCCTTATTCCGAAGTTACGGATCCAACTTGCCGACTTCCCTTACCTACATTATTCTATCAGCCAGAGGCTCTTCACCTTGGAGACCTACTGCGGATGTGGGTACGAACCGGCGCAACTACTCTGCGTAGCCCTCACCAGAATTTTCAAGGTCCGAGGGGTCAGTCGACGCTCTTCAGGCTCCGAGCCCTAGCTATAGGATTCCAGGGCACTCAAACCCTTAAGCATAATAGATAACTGTCTCCGGACCTCCCGTCGGCGTCTTCAAGCCACTTCGGGTTACTCCGAAGAACGCACTCTTGCGAGGGAACGAATTTTAAAACGGTTCCGCTGCCAGGTTCCGGAACTGCAACCGGACTGCAAGAGATTTTTCCTTTTTTGCACGTGTTTATTGATGGAATTATCAATGTACCAAAGCTAAACTGTGTTTGTCCTTGCAAATTTCAAAATAACATTTAACTCTTGTTTCCCTAATTTTAAAAATCGTCCTAAACCTGGGAATTCCGAAACAATTCGACTGATTTTTATTATTTGCTATATCGTAACTCATCTAATATGCAGTTTTTTTTTGTGAAAGGTAAATTGTATGCTCAAATAAAAAATATATACTAATAATATTGGTTATTAATATTATCTGTCAAAGCAACTCATTAAATACGAAATTACAAAAATTTGTTTATCATTAAAATAAATTGATAATGAAAAAAATTCATGTGAAAGTTAAAAAATCTTTACGTCATTCTTCATTTCAAAAAAATAAAATCTTTTATCTACAATGTAAAGGATGACTTTGATTCTCAACAGGAAAATTTTTGTTTTTTTTTCCTTGGACCTACGTGTGCATACCAATATAAAAAATTGGATTTGCATTATTTCAGTGTACAGTCAACAGCATAAATATAAATGCAGTGTGGTTAATGGCGATCGTTAGTGTCAAATGGATATTCTTCAAGAAACCATCGGCATGGATGCTTCAATGACCACTACGAACAGGCCCCATCTCAATAAGACCATCAAACCCAATTCCATAGTAAATGATCAGAATGGGAAGATCGAGAAGCAAGATGAAATTGAATGCCTTAAAAATGATCTCGAAGAAAATTGGGAAATCTTGAGTTATCCCAGAAAGCAGAGTCGAGGCGAAGGTTCGATTATTGTCAAAAGCACTATTCCATATAAAAGGTATTTTTTTTTTAAATTAATCATAAAATTTTTCATGGCACATTAAAAATCTTAGAAATAATATTAAATTTTTTTATAAATTAATTATTAATGAAAAATTTTATAAGCATTAAGGTTAAATCATATCTTTTATTTAATGCTTTATTGTTCCGCGAAAAAATATATGCTAATCGATCAGTGAAAATTATTCGATTTTCACTGTATATTTATATGACATGCATATTTATATAATCAGTGGCGGCTCGTGCATGGTACTGTGGCGTGGCACGACGACTGGTCCAAAGACAATTCGTCCAACGAAAACTCGTCCAAGACAATTCGTCCAAGCGACAATTGGGCCAACGGACAATCCGTCCAACAGACAATTCGTCCGACGGACAATTCGGCCACGAAAATTCGTCCAACTTGTCCAAATCGTCTTGGACAAGTTGTCGTTGGACGGATTGTCTTTGGACCAGTCGTCGTGCCACGCCGCAGTACCATGCACGAGCCGCGCCTGATTATAATGGCACAAAATTTCACTTGTCTACTAATATGGGCCATTAAGCGTCACTTGTCTTTGGGATGAATGCCTTGTTGAGATTATTCTATTATTAAAATCTTTTCAATAATCAGATGTAGAAGTAAAATACGCATATGGTTTAATACAAATATTCTTTTCAAATATCTGAACTGTCAAAACTCATCTGTCAAATTGGAAATACACTTTAACTAGTGAGCACCAGTTAAACTGTATTTTCGTCTGTTGAAATATACCTTAACTAGTCAATTTGTATTCAAACACACTTTATCTAAAACGTCAGACAAAATGTACTTTAACTATTAATACACTTTGGCTGTAAAATATATTAAAGCATTTTGCATGAAATCTTGCGTTATTTTGTGAAATTTAACGTCATCTGTTAGTGTTTTGACCCTTTTTTTGGTTTTATTAAAAAATAAAATGTTTACCGTTATCTGTCAAATATGATAGTTGACGTGTCTTATGATACACCTATTGGAAGGCTGGGAAAAACTTGTATTACTACGAGCGTTGCAATGTGATTAAGAAGGACGTAGAGAACCACAGATGCGAGGTTTGACTTTGTATAATAAATAATAAATGAGTTAATTCTAGAACATGAGAGTTTGTAAATTACCAGTTGAAAAATAATTTTGATATGAACATCAAATCTTGTTTAAATTTAGTATAATTAAAAACGCATTTTTTTTTTGGTTTCCATAAAAAAAACGATTACACAAATACAGTATTAAAAGCTTTACGTTATAACGATCCCGAGATAACACACATTAACGTCATTTGTCGTCAATAATCTACGAGAATTAATACCTCCAACAAGACAAGAAAATTAACTCAAGATACCCATTTCAAACTCGCCTATGTATTAACGATCTTATCTCGAAAACTCAATTCGAGACGACTTTATATCTAGCGCAACATTTCGATCTCACCACCATACCAAACATCCACTTCCTGACTGGACATTTGACACAAAAAATCAACGCACACCGCGCATTCTATTCTCAAAAATCAATGCACCTGCAAAATTCCAATCCCACATCCGACCGAACGGAACAATGCGCGACATTTATTGTTCTTATAAACAATAACAGCCGCCTCGGCGACATTTCGACCCGTTCGGCGTATGGTCGTTATGTGGGCGATTCTCCGCATGGACACGACGCGGGAACGTTTAAAATGCAATAAACACGAAGACATATGAATGAGAAGTGAGCGGCGGTGACCGCAAACCGATCGGGCCTTTTACGACAAAAAGTCACGTAAATGCAAGAAAACCGTATTTGGACGTGCACGACTTAAACGCGGCGAATACGTGTGAGCTTTGCATAAGCGGATCCAATTTGCAATTAGGTTTTTTTATGTTTAAGGTTTAAACTTTGAGGGTAAAGTCTTTTTGATCTTCAGTTCGAACTTTTTTGTTGGTGTTTGAATATAAAAAAACGATTTGTAAGTTATGATATGTGATTATAGTCATCATTAGCAGCTTATTATTTATCCACTGCTGGACAAGACCTTAGTAGACAAATGCGGCAATCTAGGTTATAACACCTTATCGCGCTAGCCCAAGTCGTATTTCAGTAAGGGACATTTACCATAAGAGCCAATCCAGCCCATGTCAGCGGAGGAGGTTCTCAGATCAACGATATGCGCGTTTATGTGCTAGACTTTATGGTCGCCGTCTTCTGAATAGATTGTTATGACCATCAGTGGGGCAGACGAGGTAAAGGCTGAGCAGACTGCGCCCTCGCTGACCACTTTGCGATTGCAATGACCAACAGTTTGACAGACGAAGTGATAACGTTGGTTCTACGTGGTTCAGATATTGGTAAAACACACATCAATGACTTTCACCATCGCCAAAGAGAAGTTTTAAGTTAAATAAATGAACATACAATACATTTTCAATTTTATTTTATCCGTGGAATCGTCCTACTAAATTATATTCGAATATAGTCGACTATTAATCACGTCGCAATTCACTTAACTTCATATTCGAATGACGTTTATTTATGTGTAGTTTGTTTAAGCGTTAAACTTTAATGGTAAGGTATTTTTGTTAATAAGAGGAAAGCGTTTGAAGTGTTTAAGTATAGGAAATCATTTGTAAGTTATGGTATGCAATTATAGTTGACTATTGATTACGTTATTATTCACTTAACTTTATATTCGAAAGATGTTTATGATCAATTTTCATGATGACGATGTATTGATACCTTCCTTTATCGCTTTTTTTGACGCCTCAAACCCTAGCGAAGTAAATCCACCGTTGATTATGATTTTTTGATCGTCTTACTTGTCATTTAACTTAAATTAACCAACGTAATCGATAAAGTTAAATTGACTGTCCGAACAACTGAACTATTGTTGGTTATAAATAAAAGCAATATTTTCAAGGTGGTAAATACTCAAATTAATCAATTATTTTAGGCCAATATTAGGCGGTCATATCTATTTACTCACCGCATTACTTTTCTTAACATTAAAAATTGACGTGAACTAGAATGAATGATTCAACTGTTGAATAAACGAAATTAGATTAAAATTTATGAAAATTGAAAATATCAATCTGAAATAATCGTGTAATGTATGACATCGATATTCAACTTCTAGAATCACTGAAAAACAAATAAATAATCTCACCGTCGCATAGATGGCAATAATAACTGTCCACCTACTACATTTTCTTGTCAAATCTAATAAAGATTGATTTTAAACACCGCAGTGTCTGCGCAAAGTGGTTTCTTATTCGCTGAAAATTTCAAAGCATTCCCATTGACGAGTATGGAAAAACGAGAAAAAAGAAAATGCATTCAATGGACCGCAAAAGAAGCTGACTCGTCGCACAATTTCCATAAACGGCGATCGTTCGACGGTGTGGTCTTCGTGCAATTCGTCGTCTCTTTTTCCAACATCGCACATTATTATTTATTACCCTTGAAAGCCTTCGGTGAAAATTCGAACTGTCAAAGGGCCAGGTGATCTCCCATGAGAGGCATGCGACTTTAACACAACAAAGCGAAAAAAAGAAATAACAAGACCTGGAGGCTTCGAATGTCCGCCGAGAGGCCATTATATGTCCGTGTACACCTCGATAGAAAAACGCAATAAATCAATCAATCGTGCCATTGTTCCATGTTAAATTTACAATTCAGCTCGACGGTAATAAATTGCAACGCTGATATTTTTCTTACGTGACTATTTCTCAATGTGCAATTAGTGGTTTGTGAGTCCGCTATTCGCTTTATTATGGTGATGGTTAAAAAAAATTGCATCGTTTGATAGTTAATTTTTCATTTGAATAAGGCAATACATTTGCAAAAATGACAAACAGTATACAATATACATAAAATTAAATTAATACTGAAAATTGTTAAAAAAAACCGCAACGTATAAAATTTATAATAAATGCATTCAACGTGTTGATTTGAATATGAGAACAATTTGAAATGCATCGAGAAGGTCAGTAGAAAACAAAAATACTGAAAGTATTGGTAACAAGTCTTACGTATGCTACAAACAAGCATAATCACTATAAGTATAAAAAAAATACTTATCTCGAATCAGGAACCAGAAGTATAATTAATAAAAAAAAACAATAACAAAATACTTTTTGTACATATTTAAATATGGCCTAACAAAATAATATTTTAACTATGCGTAAATGTGCAAACAAAACCATCCCGTTGATTTACCGTACGTACCCTGTGACACCTATGTTCAAATTGAGGGTAAAATTTTTACCCGCTTGCAAAAATTGTATGGGACCGAATATAATCCCAACTAATACAATAGACGAATACAAAAAACGTAGTAAAAATACAAAGGTCAAAGTATATTTATATTTGCCAAAATTTTTCTAATATTGGATATGAAATTTTAAAATCACAGCTTCTATAAAAAATCACTCGCTAAATTTGAAAATAGCTGGACAACTACACTTACAAAATACTTGTGTGTTACAGTAGTGATACATTATTTTGTAACCACACTAACACTCATTTGTGACTGAAAAGCCAATTTTTTTCTAAAAGGGGACACATATAATCGAACGTTGCAGTACGGTTTCGTTAGATGTATGATATTTAAGTATTTTGCAGTCGATAAAAACATACATTGACGTCAAATTATGTGTAAGTACCCTTAATAATACAAAATAGGAATTAAAATGATAATTAGTACGGGGGGGGGAGGGTAGGGGGGTAGTGAACGATGCTTAAAACGAATCGAAAAGATTCGAAATACTAAATTTTGTGAAAATTGAGCAATTATATTAAATCAGAACTACTATTTCTAAAAAAAATCAAAAAGTCATATTACAAATAAATTATGCGATTCTTTGGGATAATTTTTCTGAACGATAAAAATTTAAGCACCTCATATAAGAGCTCACTGACCTTAAAAAGTATTTATATCAAACACAAAATATTCTACAAAGTACAGTTAAAGAGAAAATGATCTAATGATTCAATGACAGTCTTAGAAAGAAAAACGATAAATGTTTTTCAGTACATCGTCAGAAATCAGTTTGTAAAATTATGCATAATTCCTCAAAAATTCATTAGTCGTGACAAAGTCGCGCTCCAGCCATGCGGCGTTCAAACGAATCGTTTCGACACTTTGTTGTACAGTTCTTTCGGCGCCTGGAGAACAATGAGTTTTGAAAAATTCTTCGACTTCCAAAGCAGCTTTCTCTGATGCAAAGTTTTCTGTTGTAGATTTCACTAAACGTGAAAGTAAAAATCCACCCTGAAAACGACCCGATTATAACATGAAAAATTACAAACACATAATACAATAAAGTGCAAATCCATTTTATTTATAATTTACCTGATAACGATCGATCAAAACTTGCCAATGGTCCCTGAAGAATTTCCAAGAAAGATCAATACCCGCTGGATTTTGAGCAACGGCACCGACTATGAAAACGGTGTCTTGGGCACGAACATCTTCCTATAATTTTCAAATCAAACAATTACAACCAAGTTCGACATATAAATACTCAACTAAAAACCATAATGTTCACCGTTAACGAGAACTGCAGAACTTTTTCTAACAATTTAGGATTTTTAATAGCACCCAAAGCGCGTCCAATTCTATCTTTTTCTTCATGCAGTTCAGAAGTGCGGTATAATTCAATGAATTGATTCAAAGTGCTCTCGTCAGCATTAACCAACACCCCTTTATAACAGGGTGAGCGCAAATCGGGCACCAGTTGTTCAGCACCGCTAGTATGTCGCTCAAATCTAGAATACATAAACCGTCAAATACTGAAAATAAAATTCAAACAATCAAGAATGTTCATAAATACCTGATCTTAGCTTCTTCAATAATATCCTTATCTTCAAATGAGATCATTCTATTAAGAGCTAAGCTTCGCAGAAGAGTTTCGAGATGAGTCTCTCCAGGTTTGGCATCCCATCCTAACCGAGTTGCTATGCCTTTGAATAATTTTCGGCAGAAATATTTCCATTGCTTTTCTAAATCGGTGTGTGATAAAATAATGGATATCTTAGAAAGACAATTGGATATCGAAACCCATACAGTGAAGTTGGTTTCTTCGGAGAAAGCTTCCATCAAGATCAATGACTAAAATATAAAATTGTATGAATATATTGCAATTTTGATGTAATTATAATAGATGATATTGAATAATTCATACTTCTACAGTCGGAGCATGACCTGCTTGAACTAAAGCAAAGAGATCTACGAGTAAACCAAGACGATCTAACGGTAACAAAGCTTGTTGACGAACAGCAGCTACCAATCTCGACAATTCTTCACTAGAATACTGCACACGATAAAATCCGACAGCTCCTGGATTAACCTGATATAAATAACAGTTGTAATTATGTTTAAAAATATGAATCATAAAGTATATCAAATAAATTTTAACCTTGATCCAATCGTCGGCAGCTACTCCTTTTAATACTAATTCTTGAGTTTTTTTTTCGAAAACTGTCGTCAAAACAATCTAAAAATCGAAATAATCGGTGAAAATACCATCAATAATCATATATGTTATACTACGTTTTTGCAATCGCTTTATCCATAAACGAATTAAGCATTTCATAAGGCATGTCGACTGTCATATTTGACAGAAGACGTTAAATGATGCACCAATGATACACCTACACAGCTGTTGTTAAATTTCATAAACAAAGAAAGATTTTTTTCTTCATTCAAGGATGAAGTAATTACAACAAACATAGTATAACATATATGTAAACATTTTTTCCAGATTGAGTACCTTTTCAGGATCTTTCTGAGTCGAAATAGAGATCGGAATCATCCAAATGCTATCACTTTCTGTATTAATTCCGTCAGCGCAGAACTTATCCTGAGTCAATGTTAAAACTCGGTCGTTTCCAACCTGTTTTGATACGACTTGTACTACGGGGAAACCCATTTGTTTTGTCCAAGTGGACATAATAGCACCGACGGGTTTGTTGGAAGCTTCTTCTAAGGCAGCCCATAAATCTTCAGTGAATGTGTTTTTATACTGTAAATATAAATTTCACACATAAAGAAATTACAATTTGAAAACGTAATGTACATGAAAATAGTAGCAACAAACATTTCTAATCTTATCTACTGTTTGCACTCGGAAAATTTTACATAAATGTGAACATATCAACGTTTTAATGTAGCGTAAAAAACATGATAATTTCATAAAATATGTGAGATATACAAACCTGATGTCTCGTCAAATAAATATTCATTCCTTTTCTGAAATCGTCATCGCCAATATATCGGTGCAACATTCTGATAACGGAAGCTCCTTTCGAATACGAAATATCGTCGAATATTTCATCGATTTCAGACGGATGTCCGACAGGTACTTCAATAGGATGAGAATTTTTCAAACAATCCAACTCCAGAGCTCTAAAATAACAAATAATGTATAATAGATTCAAATAAAAAATGTTATATTCAATGATAAAATAAAAACCTGATATAAGTTTCGACTACGAATTGAGTCCAAATATCATATTCTGGGAAAAGACGATTGACACACAGATACTCGACAAAAGTAGCGTATCCCTCATTCAACCAAAGATGGGTCCACCACTCCATCGTCACCAAATTTCCAAACCATTGGTGAGCCAACTCGTGACCGACGACAAGAGCAACCCACTGTTTAGTATTTGCAGACGTGTTTTTGGGATCGACCAATAAGCACGTTTCTCTGTAAGTAACTAAACCCCAATTTTCCATAGCTCCGGCGGAAAAATCGGCAATAGCGATCAGATCGATCTTCGGCAACGGATAAGCAATATTGAAATAGTCTTTGTAATAAGGCAGCACTTCGGTGGCGACTTCGAGTGCGAACAATCCCTGATCTTTTTTACCCACCGGCGTATATACTCGGACTAATACTCCATCTTTTGAGGTGTTTTCGACGTAATCGAATTCGCCGACGACAATAGCAACTAGATATGTCGACATGATTGGCGTTGTGCGAAATTGAACTACACGCAAATCACCTTCGTCCTGTTCAGATTCGACTGGCATGTTAGATAAAGCGATCCTATCTTGCGGAACAGTTAAAGTTATATCAAACGTGGCTTTAATGGCCGGTTCGTCCCAACAAGGAAAACAACGACGGGCATCTGTGGCTTCGAACTGCGTAACAGCTGCGTATCTTTCTTCACCTTCGGGACTGATGTATTTGCTTCTGTATAAGCCCTTCATTTTGTCGTTTATCTCACCGTCGTATTCAATCATGAGGGAGGCTTCGCCGTTAGGTAACGGAGTGGTGTATGATAAAGTAGCAGTTTCTTCTTCGGTCGAAACAGATATGTTTTGTGGCAAGAGTTCGGTGCCATTGGAACATTTGAGTGTCGCTTTTTTGATGTTGAGATCGAGAGAGTTGAAAATGATTTTAGAAGGAGAATCGCTAATCTGTAAGAAAAAGTTGATGAAATGTAGATTGTGTTGGAATATGGATTTGGATTTCACTTTATAAGTTTATTTGTTCGTTGCAGTGATTAATGCAAATGCTGACTACGTATGTACATTGACATCGATCAGCGTATCATATATACACATTAAAAATCAAATATATTTGATAGAAACCTTATACAAAAAAATAGCATTATTCATAGAATGAGTAATCATAAACAAAGAAACCGAGCACTTTTGTTTACATGAGTGCATAATGTCTTTTGCAACGTAATAAATATATATATAGAAAGACAAATATGTATATAAATTAAAACCAGCACATCAGTCAAAAAATTAATATTAAATATGCACAAAATGTATTGAATCAAAAATTGTCAAAAACTTGTTATTTACTTATTAGCGTATTAGGTATATTATTTTACAAAATGTAAAATACATTTACTTAAACATTTAATTAAATTATTATTTTCATGAATGGTGCATAATCTGCTTTCCTTCCGAAAAAAATGTCCTGGTTTTGATTTTGGAAAAATGTTCACAATGATAATAATCATATCTATAAATAAAAACATATTGATATAACAGTATCTTCAAATGCAATAAATGTGATAAATGATAAATAAATGTGTTAATATGATAAATCATCCAGTCATTTTATTACTCAATTTCTTCAAGAATTGCCTTCAATGATATTCAGAAAGAACTTGTCTTTATAAAGGATATTGATTGATTGACGATACAGAAATTAAACGATCCAGTCATTCAAAGAATAATTTAAGACTAGAATTACCTTTCCTAAAAAGTGATCAAACCAAAAAAGTGCTGACCTTTACAAATAATCCAATTTTTAGTATTAGATTTCTTTGAAAATTAACATTCCTAAAAATTGATCAAACTATTTAAAAAAGTGCTGGTTTTTACAAATGACCTGATCGTTAAAAGGTTAACTTTCTAGTTCTAGATTTCTTTGAGAACTACCTTCCTTAAAAAATGATCAAACTATTAAAAAAATGCTGGTCTTTACAAATGATCCGATCTTTAGAAGGATAAGCTTTTAGTACTAGATTTCTTTGAGAATTAACATTCCTAAAAAGTGATCAACTATTCAAAAAAGTACTCGTCTTTACAAATGATTTGATCTTTAGAATAACTTTTTAATACTAGATTTCTTTGAGAATTACCTTCCCTGAAAACTGATCAAACTATTAAAAAAAAAATGCTGGTCTTTACAAATGATTTAATCTTTAGAAGGATAAGCTGTTAGTAGTAGATTTCTTTGAGAATTAACATTCCTAAAAAGGGATCAAACCAAAAAAGTGCTGTTTTTTCAAATGATCCGATCATTAGAAGGATAAGTTTTAAGTACTAGATTTCTTTGAGAATTACCTTCCTTAAAAAATGATCAAACTATTAAAAAAATGCTGGTCTTTACAAATGATCCGATCATTAGAAGGATAAGTTTTAAGTACTAGATTTCTTTGAGAATCACTTTTCATAAAAACTGATCAATCCCATTATAAATTTCACAAAGACAAAACCATCAATCGTTCATCGAACAATTTATCCAATTCGGTACAACATCCCAACATATACAACACTGCACCTCGCATCAGACGCACCCATCGAATGCACAATCGATCGAATTAACCTACAAACCGCACAGCGGACCCCCAAACCCAACAAGCATCCCACACACCGCCCGCTCAGCCGTGCATCATCACGCGCCTCAGTACGATACGTGCTTAACAATCGGTATACCTGAACGGCTACGAGGGCGCAGCCCTCGAACCTGAACTTGTCCAGATCGGGGCGCAGCCTCAGCGCGTAGTGGGTGGGGGCGACGCACGAGGGCAGGCGCGAAAAGGGGCGCGTCGAGGACATCGCTGGAGACCCTGACGACGCAGCCGAGGAGCGAGAGACGACCGGCCGCCGACGAGCGTGACACAGTCTGCGGGGCACAGTCCCGGCTGAGGTTGCCGCCCACGTGACCCGGTGACACGCTAAAGCTGACGCACACCGCCGCACGGTTTGTAGTGCTTGCATGTTGTACTGTGTGTGAGGTTGTCGTGTGCTGGATCGGTGTGGTTTTGTGTTTATGTAAAGCGGTGTTGTATTTTTATATCTCTTCAGTCTTGTGTATTTTATAATGTACTGTAAACCCACTTTTATCGTTCAAATGCATTCAAATTCATTTTTTTTTTAATGCAGTTGAAACGGTAAAAGTCGCTTACCGCCTATGAACGTACCAACCGCTTGAAACGCATACATATACAAATCCAGTTGTAAGTTGGTATCTGTGGTGTAGTGGGGCGGGAGCGCCGCTCCACCACTTTATTTCGAGGCTGGAGTGTACTGGAGTATAAAAATTTCACATTTCAAAAAACTGATCGGAATTTAGCATTACACCGCAAAGCTTAAAAATCGAGTATTTCAAGACATCTGGATGTGATAGGGAAGGTAAAAAAAATGGAAGAATGGATACCACGCGAATTGTCCCGAGCAGAGAAGGGAGCGGTCAAATGTGAAACACATGCTATGCGTTCATTCATTATGCTCAAATTTGACAATTATTTTCAGAAAATATTTGGAAATTGGAGAAAAAAATCAAAAACATCGCGTATTTAGGAACGACAGCCGATATTTCGAACTTGAAAATTGTCAACCTTCGTCAGTTTTGTTAGCTTTTATGTTGCAATTTAGTAGAACATACCTATTATGATTTTTGGCACAATTTTTTCTTTTATCTTACAATTAGATATGTATAGCGTTCCGCCACTTTTTTTAGCACTACACTACTGGTTGGTATCCTGCATTCACGCACATATTCGCATCCAACTTTTAACGTTAAATGTTGATGATTTCTATACGAAATACAACCCAACCCAACCAGTGGCGTAGCGAGGATATTTGGCGCCCGAGGCAAATACCCAAATTTGCGCCTCCCCCTCCCCCCCCCCGCGATAAATGATTTTAATTTTAGAGACATCAAAACCTGAGGTTCTTGTTCAAGGGGTAGATGTCCTAGAATCACGTAAAATAAGCCAAAAAGGCGCCGCAGGTGAAATTTTTTTCCAAACGTTTTACTCAATCAAACTATTTCATTAAAACTACCAATTTACTTAATGTCTACCAACAGCCTTTTTTTTAATTAATTTATCAATATTTCTACAACAAGCAATTAAGAAGTATGGCGGAAATGGCGCCGCAGACGAAAATTTTTTTTAACATCTTATTTTTAGTCAATCAAACTATATCACCGTAAAACTATAAATTTTCTTTAGTTTTTTAATATTTCTACAATAAACAATCATATCAATAGTGTGAAGTCAGACAAAATAGGCGCCGCAGACGAAAATTTTTTCAAAATGGTTTAGTTGATCAAACTGTATCACCATAAAATTATCAAATTATTTATTTTCTTTGGTTCATTTTTTGTTATTTTCACAAAAAATTTTCGCATATTTAGAAAAGTGAAGGAGCGCGTTTCAGCTAAAAATTAGAAAAAAATTATCGGAATGCCGTTCCTGCCTTTTTCGGCTCCACTACACCACTGCTATTGACACAGTAATTGTTAAAATGATTTGCAAGGCAATGCGTAAATTTGGAAAAAAAATAACGTTGCCATAAGACACAATAAAAGAAAGAAAATCCAAAGGAGAGAATGGTAAAGTATCACTGTTAGCATCAAGCAGCATTTTACAGTCGCAAATTTCGATGCACAGTTCTTTCGTGTCAACATTAGTGGCATAAAAGTTTTCAAAATCTAAGCAGTTTCGATGGAGGACGTCCAAATTTTCACTCATAAGAAGAGTTTGTGTGTAGAGCAGAAATAGTTTGGGTGGATAAAATTATAGCCAAAAGACAACATCAAACTTTTCAATCGGCAACATTTACCGTCTCGGTAATCTAACATAGTAAAATAACCCTAATGAAATATACTAATAAAGTACATATTTGTCCCGTATTCTTTTCGGCTTTTGACTTTTATCGTAAAAAAATTACTGTATACTAAAAGCGAGCTTACAAACAAGATCAATACGATAGAAAATTGCATCATAAATTCCGACTAACTGTACTGAAATAGCTGCGAAATGGCAAAGCGTTGTTCCGCAATATACATCACGCACGCGCATACGAATCATACTGACTGTGCAAATTTTATAATCGCAAATTCGCAGTTATGTTACGTTTGAACTGTTACTTTCACAATGGGCATGAGATTATAAGAAAAAAAATCTATTTTGAACCATTAAACTCGAATCGTTTCAAGGCATCAAAAAGTTCAATATGGTTATTTAAAATTTGAATAATTGCTAAGCCAACACCACTTATCTCGATATAAAATGATAAAGATTTAATATATCGAAATGATAAAATTTATATTAAACATTTCTACATTACGATGGTAAAATCATAATTGAGAAAATATAGAAATGTACCAATCAATCATTTGTGTGAGAAAGCTGCCCTAGTTTTCAACAACAACCTGATTTCTGTGAAAGTCAATCAATTAATATTTTCTAAACATTAATTCGAACACCTAAATCATAGATAAATAAAACAAAACAAATCTCCATTTGGAAATAAATTTATTAATCAGTTCAAGATTCATATTTACACGTTTTCATAATTACAAAAATGTCATTATTTCAATATAATCTATTCCCTAGTCACATTGCGTATTATCATTCACGTTGACGCATTCAATGTGAAACGCACACCTGACAATTCGCAGTGCGAATCGGGAATAAACACATAAAAACAATAGTTAATCATATTAGAAACAAAAAAATATTGATCTACCTGAAATCGGTGAACGAACTGAACAAGGTATAATAAGTTGGAAATTAAGATTGCGAATTTCACTATTAAGAATTAGTTTATGTATTTTTTTTTACTTTTAATTTTTCAAAAAGATATTACAAAGTCTACATCATACCATTGTGAAACTACTACACGAGAATTTTTGTCTATGATAGCCAATAATTTTCTACTACTACAATTGAAAATTTGAATATGTATCACATTTTATACGAAAAAAAATTCTATTGACATAATAGATGTTTATAATAATATACTCGTCCCAAAAAAAGATTCAAAATACAAGAAATTCTCTAAAAATCATAAATTAAGTGAATTTATATGACTTATACAATCTAAAGGGGACGAATACTAAAAATATAACACTTTTATGCTCGAAATCAAATACAGAATTTGAACTCATCCATATAATTATTTTTATCTTATATTGAATCTATGACTCGAGTATGCATATATAAAATTTTAAACATATAAAAATTTTACGAACTATTACTTGAAATATTTTTTCGAATTGACAATCTATGAAATATTCACATACATTGCTATTAGTTTTTCTGGTGTTGTGTTTGTTTTGTGCAATCGTATCGATCGATACTTATTGTAAAATATAAATTAGGTTCGTTAACGTTTAAGATTGTCACGTTGAAATCGGATTAGAAGTGAAACATATATGGATGAGCGCGGAATCGCTAATTTCACATATACGACCCGCCGGATGATACCTTCTGGTGATAAATATCACATTCATGATAAATAAGACTAGTATTAAAACCGAAAAGACTAGATTACGAATAATGACACAGAGAAATCAATCATTACGTTATCGAAAAAAAGATTAAACGTTCAAAGTGAGATTTATAGGCTAAACATAACCCGACTATATTAAAAAAAAGTATCAGTCAACAAGGCTTCATCCCGCGGCGTAAAGAAACTCTAAATATTTTGTGAAATACAACTGCAAAACAACGATAGAGTGAAATTTACAAATGCACAATATTATCTTAATTCTTTGTCTTTCAAGTTGCACTAATAAGATTTTCTTTAAAAGGTAACAGGTACCGATCACATCCTATCTATATTCACACTAAACGGTTCTAGAAAACATGATATTTATTGAAGTTACAATGAAAATATATTGCAAAGCATTTCGGCATATGACGGCACAAAAATAAAAACATTTAATTCTTGAAAAATCAAAGTAAAAAACATTTTCCATATACATATATATGGAATGATGAATGTCTTAGCGGGACTACATATGAATAAACGCCACAAATGAATTTTTCAGCATTTTCTATTTCCAGATTTCAATCCAAGAAAAATAAATTGCGGCATTCAATTATATGCACCCTTCAAAAAAATTTAAAAAAATTCTATTATACACAAAAAAATTAAGTCAATTAAGTAATACAATAATACAATAATTTGAATAAAATAATCAAAAACACAAATTTATATCAAAAAAATAATAAGACATTCAATTCCCTAATATAAATGGTTTTTTTTATTTAACTAACGAGGATGAAAAATAAAATCGACTTCACAAGTTTCCATTTTAGTATCTGGCGTTATCAAATTTACATCACATACAATTTATATTAGGCTATGCAAATCTATTAACAATATTTTTTCCCTATGAATATTTGAAATTGCAATATTTAAATAATTAATTTTATATTGAGCACCATGGAAGGAATAAGAGTGCGTTAAAATTTAAGTTATTTCTATATTCAAAAATTATACATGAATTATTAAAATTCACAGAGTACGAATAAATATTCAACGAACACAATGAACGTTTTGAATAATCAATACGGCGAGTTTATGAAAACATTCATTCGTACAATGTGGATTTATATTTCCGATATAATACGGTGGCTATACTTTAATAAGATTCATTGTAGAAAGTGCCACAGAATAAAAATTCAATTATTATAAACATTAAATACAAAAAATATACACTTGAATGAAGTCGATTAGAAATTAGTGAAAAAAAAAACACAACTTTTGGCAATTCGTCGAATTAGTTCATAGCAACATTTGCTACACTAATTCATTTGACTGATAAAAAATATTTATATATATTTATTAATTGAGAAATATTAAAAATTTAATATATATATTTTTGATTATACAACAAATATAATCCACTTAAAAAAATATGACATATGTAAATAATTTTCGTCACACAAATTTAAGTTGAAAAATATAATTTGTGTGTTAAAATTTTATGTGGCACTTATATCAAGAGATTCAGAACTATTTATTTCAACATACTGATATTTGCATATGAAGAACTGAAAATAGCATAATTTTTTTTATTTCAAATCTCAACTATATTATATAAAATACGCGTGAACGGAATAAAACTGACTATGTCAGTGAAATCTATTCTGCTAGTATATCTAAATCATGTTATTACAATTACGAATCAAATAATAAACGGTGAGTGATTATTAGAAATATTTAAACGAAAAGATTAATTGAAATCGTACGCGAAAATAAATGCAAATCAAAAAAGACGCAAATATTACTTCAAAAAGTACAATTGCATGTCTAACATTATAATTCATAACTATTTTCAAATCTCATTAAAAAAAAAAAGAAACTTCGGTACTCGAAAGACTACGATGTTCTAGTTCAGGCAAGCCACCAATAAGTTTGTGTTTTTTTCTATATGACGACACAATATCCTTTATCTGAATTGTTTTATTTTGTTTCGCATATTGCTATCGTTCGCGACATCGTCGAACCGCGAACTTCTTATACAGCGAATAAATATTAAACTAACGTATCAGTTCTTCTTGCATTCAGCGTCAATATTTTAACTTTCTATCGTCTATACAAGGATTTCAATTAAAATAACGTTATCTACGCAACCTTACATCAACATACTTACAAGAGACTTAAAGAAACAGTCAGTTTTCTTGGCGTTATAATTTTCTCACTCTGGTGTATTTAAGTTTTTTTTTTTCAAAGTATATTTCTTTTATACAAAAAAATTTAAACACCACACAAGTTCATGACACATATTAATAATAATCAAGGCATGGAAATTGAGCCTAAGTATGCAGAGCTCATTTGATGCCTGCATGACGCTGTTCAGGGTATAGGAACACACCATCAACACTAAATATTGACACCTCTGCAAAGAAATTAAATAAAATATAGTCGCATCTTTGAAAAATATCGAAATTATCGATTGAAAATGTTATTTTTACCGTCTGGGAGATCGTAAAGTCTTCTGGGTAGACTAGCAAAATAATTATGATGGAGGGCGTCTTGGGCGGATACACGGCGTGATGGGTCGGGTTGTAATAACGATGCTGCTAACGCTTCGGCTTCGCGGGAATCGTGAAGACGGGGAAAAGCTGTGCCCAGACGGTGTGGTCGATGCATAGCACTTCTGGCAGTACGATACCCTGGTAACCGAGATACACCGGGCCAAGTTTCTTCAGTTGGTGTACCTAATATCTGAAAATGGTAACGTATTTCGATTAGTTTTTTTTGTTTAATATAAAAATATCGTTTACAAAACTGAATTTACCTTGAATATTTTATCTAATTGGTCATATGTATCTCTAACACCTGGAAATGTTGGAATACCTGTGACCATTTCTACAAATATACATCCTACGCCCCACATATCTAAAGAAGTGGAATATTCTGTACTACCGAGTAGCACATCTGAAATAAGACATTTAAAATTAAAAACATATAACGATATCAATTTGCATTTCGAAATTCAAATTTACCTGGTGGTCGATACCAAAGTGTAACAACTTCGTGAGAATACGTATGGCTAGGAACTGACTTTGCTCGGGCTAAACCAAAATCGGCCAATTTGAGCTCCCCAGTCCCGCTGATGAGCAGATTTTGTGGTTTGACATCGCGGTGAAGCACTCTCCTGCGATGACAATAAGCTAAGCCCCTTAACAATTGGAAAAGAAACAAGCGGGTGTTCCTCGGTTCGAGTCCGCCTGGATTCCTTTCCATGTACTGTGATAGATCTGTGTCCTGCAACATGAAATTGATAAATGTAAATATATCATCATCATCATCATTGTTGACCCATTGTGTCTACTGCAGGACAAGGTCTCTCAGTCAATTATTGGGGGGTCTAGGTTATATACCTTATCAGAGAGCCAATCTCGTATCGATAAATTTAAAATGTTACACTATATTTGTATTATCATGAAAGCAAAAAATCGTGTTTTGTTTATAAAATTTGACAATATCTGATGGTATATAGATTCCATCTAGTGTAGACACATCGTAATTCATTTCATGTCTTCTGTCAAATATGACAATTGACGTGAATTATAATAGTGATGGTGAATCTTTTTCGTTCACATACCGAAATTGCTAATTTTTTTTATAGAGTATCAAGCATACCAAGAGAATTTCAATTTCTTCCATAAGTACTACTGTGTAAATTAAGTAATGAGACTGGCAACGTCGCGTTGGATCTGGCAACGTTGGAGGCGCTGGGCTTGAAGGGGAGGTAGGGGAACATGTGATCCAACTTCAGTATGAGTTTGATCTCGATCGAGTCATTTGTTAGTCCGTAGCGT
>JAOXNN020000078.1:1064870-1079857 GCA_028571205.2 Hydropsyche betteni
TTGTTAAGAAACGGAAAACGATAAAATGTGAAAAACCGATTGTGTGAACCCGAAATGTGTACCCGATTTGAATATTTAATATAATATTTAATTAATAAAATCAAAATAGTTCATTTGTTTGTTTGTGACATATAGGTTACCCGATGCCCGTTCTCGATTTGAATATATTTAATATTTAATTAATAAAACCAGTTCATTTATTATTGTAAAAATTACGACATATAGCAAAGCCAATCCAGGCAGTAGGTAATAAGCATTATATTATAGACGTTAACTGTATACGAATATAAAGTCCATATTCGCGAAAAAGTTGCGAGCGTCATCGACACACATGACAGACGGTCACACGGACAGACAGACAGATATCCGCTATTATATATAGGGGATATCAAGCTATTATATTACATACTGGCAGGACAACGTCTGCCGAGTTCAGCTAGTATTTTCTAAAATATTCGAAACACAATTTTTTTATTTACCGGTAAATTGTCGAACTGTTATTTGGAATATTTACCGGTAAATCTGTTTACCTGTATTTGCGTTCATGTATCGATTGTATTATATGTCACTTAACTTTAAAATGCGTACAAAAAAATGAAACTTTTGACTTTTAACGACAACTCAATCAATTTATATTTTTAAGCAAGTTTGGATTTCAGTATTTAACAACTCGAAATTCATTATTCTATGATATTATCAAAAAAAATTAAAAAAATATTAAGAAAAATATTTTCATATAATCGACATTGAGTAGGTTGTACACGATTATGGTAATTTTGAATCGTTACAAGTTTCTTCGAAAAATTAAGACGCGCATCGATCACTTTGTGAATACATTTCCTAATAATTATAACAAATCGATGTGTCACTTTTTGCAATTTGGCAACCTATAAATTTTATATTGTCCGCATTTGGTCGCGATATGTCTAATAATTGATGAGTGAAAGCGCATAAATTAAATTCGTTAAAATTACGTTATCGACATGTAAGATCGATCAGCACAACGTGGTGATCTTTTTCTTTCGAGTATTGCAAATGTTTTGAATTATGTTGCGATTTTATTATCATTAATATTTATGTCTATCATTTGCATACAAGAACTGGATACGGCTTTTATTGCGTGCAAAAATAATTGCTATTTGAGCCTAATATTTTATTTATTTAGTTTTAAATCATTAGTTATTGCACTCATATAAAAAACGTATACTTTCTAATTTTAAAATAAAGTTTTGCGGCGATTTCAATATAATATACAAAAATAAATTTAGATGTTCGCTATAAAATTACATGTTTTCGAAAAAAGATTTTGTTCCATTAGTTGAATCAATTTAAACGTACTTAAATTGAATGTGAACGTCATATTTTTATGTAGCTTATATTGTTCTTTAAAGATAAAATTACCTTTATTGTTAATTGAACTATTGTCTATCAAAGTATAATAATTTTAACACTATAATAAAAAAATACATGTTCTCGTTAATTTGTCATAATAAATTTGATGCAATGAAAATTATAATTCATATCAAGCACGTTTTTCAGTTTTGATTATATCAAAAAAAAAATATAAATATTCTTTAAAGCTCAATACCATTACAGACTACAATAAAAGACTTACCGCATTGTCTCGAATAACTCAAAAAGTCGATACCGTATCGATTCCTTACAAAATAGAATTTCCCAATAAATAATTCATTGAAGAAACATAATTGGTAGTATCTGTTTCATATTGTACTTATGATGGGTCAGAAGTTTAGTAAAAAGAACGATACAAACCATATTTATTCATAAAAATTATTCTATAATAATATTTTTTAATCCAGTTTTATTTCTCAATCAAATTTAGATATTATAAAATTTTCCTTTTATTCTCTTAAAAGCTTATAAATTAGCAATCGCTATTTCTTTATATTGCAATGAAAAACTAGATAATTCCTTGTAGAATTTTCATAGATTTCGCGCATCGTCAGAAGTGAGTGCTAAATATTTGCACAAGAAGGAGCTGTTGATTTTGCCGAGCGATGTTAAAATGATGTCGCAATCGTCAACACTCGACCGTCAGTACGATTTTCACAATGGCGAACAATCGAAACATTTTTATGGATGTTTGTTTGTTTTGCCTGCATCGATGCAAATAGGAAAATAGGAATTATAATTCATCTCCGTGCAGCCGGTTGTGTAATCATTCAAAAGAAGTATAAAACTTTTCATCGCGCTGTCCGACTGTTGAAATTCGTTGAATAGTCATTGAAGTTTGAATTTTTGCATGTTTTTTTTTATGTGTATGATGATAACTTTATGTCGAGTAATTATTGTGAATATCAATCAATCGGATTTTCGATTTGAAACGGCTGAACTTTGCTCTTGTATTTTTTACTTTGAAAAACGATTAAATATTTCGAATAACTATTATTATATTGTTACATAGATAAATTCTTTTAAAACTAACGACGTCATATAGGAAAATTTATAAAAATATAACTAACAATTTTTTTTTAAATATTATTTTCATTATATTATATAATAGAAAATGATTGACTTTTCAATATTGAAGTGAGTATTTACAAAGTTTTTACAAAACCGAAGTCTTATTATTCATCTTCACGTGTCCGAATATATCCTGAAAAGACATATTCGTGACAAGGACACGATTCGGTCAATATTGTAAAGCTAAATTTTCTTTGACAACGAAAAAAACTTGAGGTCTCTTTACTTATTATAGTTCAGTCGAGGTTGTGTTGTTCTTAATGTACGCGAGTGATACAAATCGTCTCCAAACAATCTCGTTGCGATTTTTCATCCAGTCATGTGTCGTCTCGTTTTCAATGGAAAGCCTTTTAAAAATGTTTGAATTGTCGTTACGTTAGTAATTACGTGTACGTTTCGATATTGCCATATGTGCGGATTTGTTTGGGAAGTTTTTAGTGCAGACTATAATGATGGATGTGTTTGTCGACTATGATGTTCGAAAAATATTTGTTCAGATAATTATTTATGTTTGTGCGAATTTACGTTTAAAAAATATATTTTTGTTATTGTCGGAAATTCTACGAAATTGTACTACGAATATTCGATGACGAACATCTCTTGAAATATCAAAGAATTTTTCCCATCGTAGAAATCTTTTATTGTTGAAAAGATATTTGTTAAATCAATAAATTTCCTTTGATACTCTGCGAGTTTTCCGCGTACATATATTTTTCCTTTTGTAATGATTTCACAAAAGGTTTACCTTGTTAAAACTTTAAATAATAAAAGATTCGTTTTGTTGACACGCCGGCGCACTTCTATCGTTCTATGACCGATAACGTCATTCAGAACCGACGATCGAAAATAGTACGAAATCGCGAATAATTTACTTTGACACGAATGACAGCCAAGCGGAAAAAACTCGGATGATATTCGACAAAGTGAACGAATCGATTCGTCAGAATTTACACCCTTCGTGCTAAATATGAAATCAACTCGCGATAAACGACAGCGCAAACATTCGCTAGTTACTTGCTAATGATATGACGTTGTCGATAATTTAAAAATATATTGGAAATCTCGCCGATTCTTGATAATGTTTTTCGTGCTTTTTTAATTTTTGTTTGCTCGCGAAATTTTCTCGTTTGTCCTGTACGCGTATGAAACAAACAAATATTGCATTTTCCGGAAAATTATGGACGTCACTGTATAATTTTATAACTGTTTGAGTTTGATATTCAAAGTCTAGTTTGTTCTAGGATAATATAATATATTCAGTATTGATCAGAGGTATAATGACCTCGTCTTTTTACTATTATGTTTTCACTTATCGCTGAAGTTAAGCGGTATGTGATGCGGTCAATAGAGTTGTTGTTTTGTGACATCAGCCTGATTGTGAGATTATTCTGTAAGTAATACTTTTAGTATTCTATTCTTTAAAAAGTATGTACAATGTACATACATTATTTTTCAAAAAAATTATTATTCTAAAAAAGTTATTTTGTTGATGTTTTATGACAGATATGGAAAATATTATAACTAGCATAATTTTTAGAAAAAATAATTCAATTGGATTCAATACAAATATTACATTTTCGAATAACAAATATACCAAACATAAAATTTAATGTAAAAAAATCCAATAACAAATATATAAATATAAACTACTTTTAAAATTTAAAAAGACGTTTTTTTTTTTCAAATTATTAAAATAATAATTTCGTCAATATAATATTATACTTTGAACAACATTTTTATATGAATAAAAATATTGATCCAAGGATAATATTATATTAACTATATTATTTTATTTTTTACAAATAATTATATCTTCAAAAAAATTACAACAATGCAAATATTATTCATCTAAAATAGTCATATTGGACATAAAAGAATCGCAATACATTCATCCGGAGATACAATAAAAATTTACACTTTTTACGGTTTTGTTTGCACGTCGAATCAAAAATACAAAACACAAAATTACGTGCCTCAGGAGATTTTTCACTAACTTCGAGTAAGTAAATAAAAAAAATTGTAGATTTATCACCAGCAATATTGCTTAATACTTTTCTGAGAATAATTGTTCATGTAAAATATCTTATTAATTATATCCAAATAAGTTTGACAATATTGTATCCAATGGTCATACAGGTCAATAGGTTGCACGTTGAAAGCCTTGAATCAATATTGTGAATTAAGCAATTTCATAGATTTTTTTTGTTTAATTTGAAAAACCAAAACGTTATTTTTGTTCTTAAAACTCATTAGAATCTTTGACGCGACTTTATATCAAGTTTTTTCGTATTGCACAATACTATCACTGATCAAGAAGCTTTTTATAATTTTATTCATATTTATCCTATACTTAAACACTTTCAAAACTAGACGTATAATCGCACGATTATTTTCATACAAAAATATCACTAATGCTTATGTAATGGTGATCAATCATCAATTCGAAACTTAACCCACTTCAACCACAAAACAACTAATAACCCAAGCCGACAAAAAAAACACCAAACATCAACAATTGAAACGATACGTATAATCGAATCGGCACATATCAAACAACAATCAAACATTACAGTAATAACACAAGGATAATACAATATTATTCAATGTTTTGGCACGCGTCGAATCTTTACATTTGAACAGTGAGTTCGTCACAATTCGCAGGTAACAGTTTACACTGACCGTCTTTGGTGACACTTGCGAATGTACACTTTTTAACGCTCTTCTAAATATTTGAGCGTTCAAATGTTTGCTTGTCATATAGAATAAAACACGATTTGAAAGGTCAAGAAGCGTAACGTTTTTTCACCTGTCGATCGACACCGTGTCCATTGTCGAATTTGTCGAAATTGAGATTCTTGCGTTGAGATTTTTGTCCTCCGGAATTTTGAGTGACCGTTGTAATAAAAAGCAGAGTAAATACTCTCCAAAAGTATCCGTAATTTTATTTTATGGAAATACGTGTGATAATCGACAGTTTGGTGCTACGCAATCAAAGAATATGTATTCAATGATGATGAAATTGCATATATTTAAAAATTGTTTGATTTGTATTTCATTTTCAGATACGCTATCGGAGAGTTGAAATTACCTTTCTTCCTTGATTGGGTGTTGAGAAAATTTGACGTTGATATTTATGCTATCCCAAAAACAGAATGTTCCGAGCCAGGTGATGATGTATGTCCCAAGTCTTTGATGCCAGACGATATCCATGAGGAAATCAAGGATTTGGGGATTTCTACGTCGATTGATAGTTTGGACCGTCTAGTACACTCGCACGGCCAGACTTTGCATGACATCAACGTGTTGAGAAAACGTACGTTTACCAGAATACCGGATCTCGTTGTCTGGCCGTCGTGTCATGACGATGTTGTCAAGATTGTGCAACTCGCCGATAAACGAAATTTGGTTATTATGCCTTTCGGAGGAGGCACTTCTGTTTCTGGAGCCAACGAATGTCCTCCGAACGAAATGAGGCCTATAATATCTTTGGATACGACCCAAATGAATAAGATCCTTTGGGTAGACGAAGAAAACTTAGTCGTATGTTGCGAGAGTGGTATCATTGGACAAGACATTGAAAGGGAACTGAACAAGCTTGGATACACTGTCGGCCACGAACCTGACTCTTACGAATTCTCATCTGTGGGCGGTTGGGTAGCGACGAGAGCTAGCGGCATGAAGAAAAACACATACGGAAACATTGAAGATCTTCTCGTTCACGTAAGAATGGTCACCCCTAGAGGAACACTTGAAAAAGGCTGTCGCGTGCCGAGAATATCTTGCGGCCCCGACTTTGAACAGATCGTCCTCGGTTCAGAAGGATCTCTGGGTGTCGTCACCGAAGTCGTTCTCAAGATCAGACCACTTCCGAAGTGCACCAGGTACGGCTCGTTGGTGTTTCCAGACTTCGACAGTGGTGTGCGTTGCATGAGGGAGGTAGCTCGTCAGCGATGTCAACCATCCAGCATCAGGTTGATGGACAATGAACAGTTCCAATTCGGACAAGCCCTCAGACCGAGTCCTTCGTATTTCAGTTTTTTCCTAGACGGCATCAAGCATGCATATCTCTTCAGATTCAAAGGATTCGACATGCACACTATGTGCGTAGCCACACTCTTGTACGAAGGAGACGAAGAGCAAGTCAACGCTCACGAGAAGAAAATAAACGGAATAGCTATTAAATATGGAGGAATCCCAGCTGGTAAAACGAATGGAGAAAGAGGGTACTTACTGACTTTCGTCATAGGATATATTAGAGTTAGTATTTTATTTTTACATATTATATTAAAAATCATACATTTGATAATATGATTTTTTCAATACAGGATCTAGCTTACGATTATAATATAATAGCTGAATCTTTCGAGACATCTGTCCCATGGGACAGGACCATAGATTTATGCCGAAACGTTAAGCATCGCGTGAACACGGAGTGTGCCAGAAATGGCATCAAACACTATTTGATCTCATGCAGAGTCACGCAGACGTATGATGCTGGATGTTGTGTGTATTTCTATTTCGGTTTCAAGTTTGTGGAGCACACTGACCCTTTTGGTCTTTACGAAATGATCGAGGAAAAGGCGCGAGATGAAATCATCGCTTGTGGAGGTACTTGTGAATTATGGATTTTGGTTAAATTGTTTGAATTGGGATTTGAATCATGGTTTGTGTCTGAAATGTTTCAGGATCGATATCGCATCATCATGGAGTGGGGAAAATTCGCAAGAAGTGGTACAAGGATACGGTTTCTAAGCCAGGACTCAATATTTATAAAGCTACTAAGGCAGAATTGGATCCGAATAACATTTTCGCAAACGGTAATCTCATAGGAGATATAAATATTAAGAGTAAATTGTAAAATACTGTTTGACAAATCGACTCTGATTTCAAAATTTTGTTATTATTTTTTTGTATATTTTTTATAATTTCTGGTGTTGTTTTAAATAAGTGGTTATAAAATTCACTAATCGTCGATGTTTTTTCATGAAATAGTATGATAGGTTTTACACTATGCCGTGCCTTTGAAGATCAAAACTTCGTTCATCGTTTCATTGATTAGATGGATTAGTTGTTCCCAGTTACCGTCGTATTCAATTTATTTTATGAATTTGTAAGAAGTTCACAATTTTCTTTAAGGTACTTTGAGACACCTGTCGAAAAATACAAATATCTCTTACAATTTTCAATAAATATCGTTGTACTTGTCATGTGATAAATTTAATGTGTTAATACTTAAAAAAAGTTCAAGATTAAATATTAAATAGAATTAAAATCATCACATTTCCATATTAGAAATTATAGATTTCAAAATACTAACTTTAAAGACATGAGTGCTGTATGTATTTTTTTTTTCGGTTGAATACTTTAAATTATTTTTCAGTTCCGTTTGATTCGATTTTTATATTTCTTTGAAATAAATAAAAATGTTAAAACATCTACAATTTTTATAACATAATCATGTGAAATCACCGATTATTGTATAATCTTATTCATTTAATTGTGTTCTGTGATTAATGCTATATTTATTTTGATAAATATTAATAGCAAATGTATGTAATGAATCCATGTGAATATTTTTAATATTATAATTTGACTTTTTTCATTAGGCTTGTTATTTCATTTTTTTTTTTAAATTGGTTTTCCAATATTTTTGCTTCAAATATTTTGATGTAAAATGATAAAGATACTATTAATTTTTCTTATAAAGTCAAGCCAGCTCAACCATTAGAGTAAGTTGATTGTCTTTGAATATTCTATTTAAATGAAAATATTCAAGCTAGTTCGAAACATTGAAAATGAAAATGGCCAAAATATCATATTATTTATTTATTACATTTTATGAGTATATTGAAAGTTTTTAAATTATTGAAAAATATTTATTTAAAATTTATCGTTTAACCTTTTTCAATAAATGCTTTTATATAAAACACGTCTTTCATTTGATTTGTATACTCTCATTAAATGATTGATTCAATGATTTATACATTATCTCAACTTTTTAGGAATTCTAAAACAAACAATATTTTGAGAAAAAGAAAACATATAATTGTGTAAGTAAATATAAAATGTTTACTCAAATTTAGCACACGAGTAAAGTTTAATATCAGTTTTGATGGAATTTCACTGCCTAATATCAGTTTGACTGCTTCAACTAAGCTAAACTTATCTCTACAAGATTAAATTGTTTGATTTTTGATAGAACTTCTTATCTTATTACCAAAATAGTTATCATATCTAAAACTTCAGAATACTTTCAGAAACTTTACGACTATACTAGTAAACTTTACGTTTGAATTTTTATTGATTGAAAAGTTTTTACAACTAGCAATGAATCATTTAATAGAGGTGTATCCTTGGATTCCAAATTATCTTTATATATTTTTTTTAATAGTTCCACTTCTCTATTGGTATGGAACAAAAAACTTTAATCATTTTAAAAATTCAAATATCAAAAGTGTAAAGCCATTTCCTTTTCTTGGAAATTTGGATAAAATGCTTTTGACGAAAGAACATTTTTTCAAAACATCAGAAAGAATATATAATGCCTTTCCTGATCAAAAGTGAGTAAACGTATTGAAGATTGAATTATTTATAAAAAAATTACGTATTATATTATTCAAATTTTAATTTCTGTAGATATATTGGATTTTTTGAATTTAGTAGTCCGATAATTTGGATACGGGATCCATCTCTGATCAAACAAATCGTAGTTAAAGATTTCAACCATTTTACTGATCACAGAAATATCGCTTCAGATAATCTCGATCCTCTTTTTACAAATGGTTTATTCTCTTTGAAAGGTCGAATCAAATTTATCTTTTTGCTAATTCTAACTTTCATAACGTTAAATAGTCTTTAATTTTGACAGGACAAAAATGGAAAGATATGCGAGGAACTTTAAGTCCAGCTTTTACAAGTTCAAAAATGAAATCAATGTTTCCACTTTTGTTAGAGTGTTCCGAGCAATTGGCGGATCACATTTTGAAAGAATTGAGCACTTCTATTGCTATTGGTAATTTCACCGAATCAATAGTTTGAAAATTCTGGTACACTTTTTTAAATATTAGTTTTCATGAAAATATAGGTCAAGAATTCACTGAATTTGAAACCAAAGAACTTTTCACTCGTTATGCTAATGATGTGATTGCTAATTGCGCATTTGGTTTGAAAGTTGATTCGTTGAAAAGCAAAGAAAATGAATTCTTTATAATGGGGAAAAAAATCACTGATGTTTCATTTTGGTTTGTGTTGAAATACTTTGCCTACACTCTCATGCCTAAAATAATGAAAGTAAAGACATTTTAATTTTTTTTATTTAAATGATTATGTATATGTATACAGTATCCATTTATTTTAGTTTTTAAAATTCAGTCTCATGAGAGAAGATGTTGCGAATTTTTTTAGAAGCCTTGTCAAACAAACAATACAAAATAGGGAATCTCAAAACATGGAAAGACCAGATATGATCCATTTACTTATTCAAGCAAAAAATGGTGTTTTGAAAAATGACGAATTACAATTTGAAAAAAGTGATGATATTTCGAAAAGAAGTAAAAAATATACAGATTATACTTATCATAAAAAGTTTACTATTTTTTATTATTATTATATTTCAACACTTTTTAGAATGGTCAGATGATGAGTTGACATCACAAGTATTTGGATTTTTTCTAGCAGGGTTTGAAACAGTATCAACTTTATTATCTTTTGCATTTTATGAACTTGCTGTCCATCCAGATGTACAGAATAAATTAATAAAAGAAATTGATGATGTTTTAAAATCAAATTCAAAAGTTACCTATGAAATTTTAATGAAAATGAAATACATGGATATGTTTGTGTCAGGTTGGTTTCGTTTAGTATATTATTGTATTTTGCGGTTTTCAAAGTCATAAAAATATAATTCTTATTATAGAGGTCTTAAGATATTGGCCTCCTGTTTTAGGAGTTGATAGGGTGTGTGTTAAACCTTATATTTTACCATCACCCAATGAAAATGATGTTTCATCTAATTACCAAGTTGGTTTTCAGTAGGACAATTGACATCATAACATTTACCAGTTTAATATATTTTCTTTTCTCTTAATAACATAGGTTGATGTTGGCGATGTAGTATTTTTCCCAACTAGATCAATTCACATGGATTCAAATTATTATCCTAATCCTGCAAAATTTGATCCAGAACGATTTTCTGATGAGAACAAAATTTCTATTGACCCATTTACTTATTTGCCATTTGGTGCAGGACCACGGCTTTGTATAGGTAATAATTTTTATTTATTTTTTAATTATAAGTATACAATGTTTTTATATTATGAATCAGGTTCAAGATTCGCCATGATGGAAATAAAAGCTGCAATATTTCAACTGCTCTCTAAATTTACAATTACACCATGTTCTAAAACGGAAGATCCTCTTAAATTACCAATGAAAATGACAAGTATAATACCAGACATAGGATTATGGGTAAATGCTAAATTAAGATTTTCAAATTAAATTTTGTAAACAAGTAAACTTTATGTAAAAATTCAATATAAGAATATAATAATTACTATAATATTAACAAAATAAAAAATGAAAATCTACATCTTGTTTTCAATAAAATTAAAAAATGAAATTCTGTTTTTACTTTTCTTTAACAATTTGTGGCTTAAATGAATCTTTTGTAGCATTGGTCAAGCTATTAGCATATAAATCTAATCTTTGAGTCATTCTGAATCCCCATTTGTCTTTTACCTGTCGACACAGATTCAAATCCATTTCTGCAATTAGCAAACCATCTTTAACTCTTGACAATCCCTATAATTCAAAAATGCAATTAACAAATTATTAAAATCAATTAAATTAAAATAGCACTAAATAATTTTACCGGTGTGCGAGATCCATCGGGAGCAGCAATGTAAGATGACCCATAGAAGTGTCCAAAATCTTTATGGGCTGGCTTTTTATCACCTGAAGTGAAAGCATGTGGAAATTCTTCAGTACCGACACGATTTATAGCACAAACAAAGTAGCTATTAGCTATTGCTGCATTTCTCGCTTCGATACCCCATAATGGTTCACTCAATTCACCAACCTATAATTAATAGTTTATATTCCGTTAACATCTATTGAAAGTACTTTATTATTTAAATTTAATGCTCACAGTTGCAGACGGATTGAAAACAATCTCTGCTCCATTGATGCCGAACATCATCCAATTTTGAGGATGATGTCTTCCATAACATATATTTATGGCAATGTTTCCATATTTCGTTTGAAATACTGGATGACCTGTGTTACCTTCCATATAATATGTTGATTCATTGAAATCACCTACTCGTGGAATGTGGTTTTTACGATGTTTCCCGATCACAGTCCCTGTGTGGCTTATGACGACAGATGTGTTCCAAATTGTATCACCATGATTTTCATCTCTTTCAAGGATAGAAGACACAATGACCATATTATACTGTTTGCAATACTGTAAAAAAATATGATGAATTCAAAAGAATATGTATTTTACATTATGATTAAATATAAGTCATTAAATTAATATGAAAATATGTTGAATTTAATTGTAGAGGTAATTACCTCACTTAAAAATTTTGTAGTGGCTCCGTCTTCAGCAGATTCAGCAAATTCACACCACGGTTGTTTTTCTCGTGTGCAAAATGCAAATGGCATAGCTGAAATTGCATTTTTAAAATTTTGTATTACATGTTCATCTGTTAATTTGTTTGATTTGAATTGAAATTATGAAATATATTTTGATGCTGACAAATATCAAATCAATTAAAGACAATTGTGATGTTTATCCTTTTATAAACTGCCTCAATTGTTTCAATTTATGAAGATGCTTATCAATTATACATAATGTAAGTGTCGTTTCACTTACTCCATGCTTCTTGTAGACATAGTACGTTGACACCTTCTTCACCAGCGGCATCGATGAGCTTTCCAACTTTTTCATATATAGCATCTCTTTGAACAACTATGTTAGTTGTTGTTGGAATAGCAATAGAATTCTGAATGACACCCACTTTCACTATACGTGGCAATCTCGAATTTTCTTTTGCAGCATCGAAAATATAGCCCGATATATCATAATTGTGAAGTTTTGCAAAATCTTCAGTGTTTTTTTTCAGTTTCAATACTTTCCTATAAATGAATTGTTTTTCATTTAAATTAATGCGTACATAATAATATTTTCAAGAAAAATAAAATGAAAACAAATTCTAATATTTAATATAATTATTATGTAACAAAAAAAAAAAATTTTAAATCATATCTGTCAAAAGAAAAATTTACAATAAAGTATCATAACTGAAAATTATATTTTGAACAAAAATAAATTATGAAAATGTTTAAATCAAATATTCTTCATCAGCAAAATAGCTATTTGTAGTTATTTATACGAAACTGACAAAACGAATGAATCCAAAATGTGTTAAGAAATATACATTTTTGATTTCAAAATATACAATTGAAAGTTGTTTTTACAGTCATGTTATAAAATATGTACAACAATCAAGTTTTAAGAAATTTTCCATGCCGAAATACAAAAATAAATTTTTGCCAACTCACTCTTCAGATTTCCCATACAAAATTCGCTTAATATTTTTTCTATCTACTTCTGATGGAATTGTTTCCAAAATTTTTTCAACAGATTCAAAAACATTCGAATCTGACATTTTCTTGCTTGTTTATAACAGACTAGTGAACAACGCAAACACTGAACTGTAACTGATTACATTTCCACTATAGAAATCTATATATAACATGATGATATATTCATTCGAAATATTGAGCAAGCTGTTTTTAAACGCGTTTGTTGTTTGTGAAAAACTTGATGATATTACAAAATTTACTAAAATATTTATACATTCTTCATTGTGTGAAAATTTACTATCACAATGCGTATATAATAAGTCAGTTTATTAGTAAATTTAATCTTATAAACGCATTATTTAAAACGTATAAATTAAAATATTTATCAATTGAAACTTTTCAAAAAATATTTTCCATAAATTAATTCTCATCTATTTATTTATCACAAGGTAATGAATAGGTCAATATTGATGATACCATCAATATTAATGAAATTATTACTTTTGAAAGCCTCTTTAATTGTGGCAACATTTTCAAATTGCCAAACACATTTTATATTATCGATTTTCAAAACTTTTTAGCCACACTTTGACAGCAATAGTGAAAGGTGTCAGACCCTAAAGTAGAAAGTTAAAATTATTGTAAGGTTACTATTTATGTATAATAATATACTGATAACTGCAATGTAATTGAACACCAAAGTAGGTCTGCAAGAAAGTGTTATTCATCTTATATAATTATTACGTTATGTTTAGTATACCAATAATAGAATATGTAAAAATTGTCTAATTCAATATTGTATTAACTCTTATTTGTTTTTTTCAAATAAATAATACAATCTTTTAATAATTTGAACAATTTTATGTTTGAAATCAATAAAATTGTAACTTTTTTTTTACTTGAATTATTATGAAAAGAAAAGATAAGAAATGTAAGATTTGCAAAAAAAACTTTATATTATAACATATTGAGAATGATGAATATTTGAGTATCATCAATATCTCCAAATACACATCAAAATAGTTTGATATTAAGATGAAGTATTATATTACCTGATTTATCAATGAAATGATTTATTAATACAATTATTTTGTTACAAATTTATTTCTTCCAACTTTATAAAAGACAAGTACTGAAAAAGAATACTATTTTTTTTTATTTCCAAATTACCAATAGTATTAACTATTAATTGTTGATCATTACTATTTATAATAAATACTTATTTCGACCTTTGACTATTTTTGATATATTTTTTTTTATATTGGAACAAAAATACACATTTTTAGTTGACCTGTAATGCCATGGTAGTATAAAAGATAATGTGCTATAATGATAAATAAATATTATATTATATGATATTTTTATTCCAACAGATACACACAACTTACATTCCTGCCACATCGGCGTTAAGAACCTTCTTCATGTGCTTCACATGCGGTAGGAAGGCTTGCCCCAGTCACCGCTAAACTAAATCAAAGGGCAAAGGGCATGATAAATAAATAAAGATGAAAAAAAAAATAATATGTGTATTGTGAAACATTTGATTAAATACAAAACTATTTGATTATTACATAATTTTTGATATATTATTTATGATAGTAACAATATTTTGAGATTATGTCCCATAAATTTCGTTAATAAAATATAATATCACCTCTTAAATTTTTCTCGGTTTCAATCCAACAAACAATCCACTTTCTGGTTTCAAAAAAAAATTACCTTTTTCAAGTTTGATTGGTATTTGAGTTTTATCTGTACAAACAATATCGAACTTTGATAACAAGTGAAATGCAATCAGTTTTATTTCCATTAGTGCAAAACGTGATCCTGGGAAATGATATTTGGTCAAATACAGAAGTTCTGTTTTCCTGAAAATAAAAATACGAACCTATGCAATTCCTCGGTCCAATACC
>JAOXNN020000078.1:1079957-1094016 GCA_028571205.2 Hydropsyche betteni
TTAATAGGTCATTTTATATGTTGGAACTATATTATTATATGATTTCGCATTACACGATTTTTCACGTTAAGTGTTTTCGCATTAAACGATTTCCAATCTATTATAAAAAAATATTAATTTACAAACATTCTGTCGCAAGATATTAAATTGCGTCAAAAAAAAAAACGCGCACTAAAACCGAAGCGTCGTCATCATTCGAACTTGTTTGCATTGCGAAATTAATACAGCGCGAAAATACTATTTTTTATTTGTTTGCGACGCATTATGGTCGTTTTTTCGCCGATACTGCGACCGCGCGCGCAATTTCTGTCTCCCGAAAAACGGCCATGTGCGAAACGGCGGGAAAATAAAATAAAAAATAGCAACGATACGCGAAAGATAAGCCTTTTGCGAATATGTGTGCCAGCATCCTGTTGGACTGCTGCCATTTGACTGATAAAAACGGATCGAAGGAAGTGGACGTGATGAAAAACTCTGCTGCGGTCCAAAAAACTGAAACAGGTACTGGGTTTTGCTGGAATTGCGGAAAATGGGTGGGTTTTTTGCGGGATTTCCTAATGTGATTGTGTGAAATGATCATTTTGAATGTTATATGTATTGGATTATTTTTATTGAATACAAAACCGGGACATTAGAGTGAAAATAAATGTGAAGAATTGATCAATAGATTTTTGGATAAATTAATCGTTTTTGCAGTCATAAAAAAGTGTACTGATTTTGTCTTATGATTAATCAAGATGGGATAGAGTAAAATCATCTATATTATTAAAACCAGTAAAGTGAAATCTGATGAAGATTATTTTTGCGAATTGTTTGAAATGTTTCGAATGTGTGCGATGATTAATGTCTTTGAGATTAATCTAGACACTTGTTGAAAAGTTAAGTTAATTAAAAGGAATGTGAACTTTATAAACTTTCAAGGATATTAATATAAGGATGCGTCTAAATTAAGAACGTAATTGAATTTGAAAAATAATATAACAACTCATTTTATATGGTTGTCTTTTCAATTTTTTAACATTCAAAAATAACTACAATTTGAAATAAATTATCATTGAACGATATGAAGGTTATATTAAATTTTTAAACTGACACGCATCCCTTATATTCTATCCCCTATCCCCTATCCCATATTCCGATATATAATAGCGGATATCTGTGTGTCTGTGTGTCTGTATGTCCGTCTGTTCGATGACGCTCGCGACTTTTTTGCGAATATGGTCTTTATATGCAAGTACAGTTAACGTATATAATATGATGCTTATTACCTACTGCTTGGATTGGCTTTGCCTATATATGTCATAATTGTGACAATATAATAAATGAACTGGTTTTATTGATTAAATATTAAATATATTCAAATCGAGTACAGGCATCGGGTAGCCTATATGTCACAAACAAATAACAAATGAACTATTTTGATTTTATTAATTAAATATTAAATATTCAAATCGGGCACACATTTCGGATTCACACAATCGGGTTTTAACATTTTATCGTTTTCCGTTTCTTAAAAAAACCACGGTCGATGTTATTAACATCGGGCCTATATACTAGTACATATTATATAAAAATGAAAAATTACAAAAAAAATCCACACGATTTCGACAAAAAAACCTTTCCTAAAAAAAATCCCCGAATCAAAACACCCCACCCTAAACACCAAACACCTAACCCAGTTAAGATCTAACCAAATTTGTTAAGCACACGAAACAAACACGTACAAAATAATAAACACACACACACACACACACACGACCACACTCAACAGACGGGTAATGAATCAGCGGGCAACGGAGTTAGTTTCGCCCGCAAATTGGGTGAGCGAAATTTGGCGCGCTCGAGTTTCGTATTCAAATTCGGGGGGGAGGGTGACGTTTTGGCGGGGGAGGGGCAGCCTCTCACCTTCGTCCTCTTCGTTGGCGTCGCTCATCAGCCACAATTCCTCCTCGTCGAAGTGGGCATCTCCTCCTCGGCCGTTTCCTGGGAAGAAGGCGTGGGCCAGGATCTGACCCCGGCCGTCGAACGGGTAGCCGTCGTCGTGGGCGCCTCTGGAATTTAAATTTGGATGTGTCAATATTGGTAAATTGTTATTTGAATTCGGCGTGTTTGTGTTGTGCGCGATGTATGTTCGAAGCGGAGAGGGTGACCGTGCGTTTCGGCCGGGACAATCGTGTCGTTTTACTGTTGGTGAGATTGTTTGATTTGGCCCGTTTTGTTCCGAGGACTGATGGAGAGGAAAATGTTTTTTTTTTGTTTTATGATTTTCGAAAATTGTATGTATGAAAAAAAATTGATTTGAAATCTTATGAATTGATTCTAGGTCTTTTATTTCCTGGACACATATCCCCATGACATTAATCCTCTCCTCGTGCAAAAACTTCCGCCATGTATTAAAAAAAATATTTTATATATTATATATAATAGCGGATTTGTGTGTGTGTCGGTGTGTTCATTCGTCTGTCCTTCTGTGTATCTGTGTGTCTGTTCGATGACGCTCGCGAATATGGTCTTTATATGCGTATATAGTTAACGACTATAATATGATGCTTATTACCTATTGCCTCTGGCTTTGCCTATATGTCGTAATTGCGACAATAATAAATGAACTGGTTTTATTGATTAAATATTAAATATTCAAATCGAGTACGGGAATCGGGTAGCAGATGTTACCACTGGCTTTGCCATTCCAATTTAGCCTGTATACCCATTAAAATAACGGCTATATTCACTATTTACATCATTTTCGAGTTCGAAAATCGCGACTTCCAAATTTAGTCTTTATGGTAATTATAATAACGGCTATACTCTTTGTAATTTATATTTTATAACATAACAGCAATTAACTCCTCGTCATGGACAAAAATTACTTAAAAATCTACAATCAGAACTATACCTAATTATATTGTATTTTATAAATCGTCAACTTTTAATCTTTTTGTATCTTTTTGAAGTTTCGTATGTGTAACGGCTAAAATATATAATAATAAAATTTGTTTGGAAACAAATTTTAAACAATTTATGGTCCAAAATGTTGTCACTCATGGTGATTTTTGGGGCGATCATAGACAAAAATCAATATTAGCACTTTTCATTTCGAGCAACATTTTCAACAAAGGTCATACTAAATATGGTATGATGAGAAGTTGTTATATTATATTGAATAATATGGGAATGACAGATGGCGCCGATTGTTGCACATTACGGAAAAGTTCTCCTATTTGAAATGTCTTGATTGAAAGCTATTAATATACAAATAAAAGTTGATGATAAGTATTTTGGTGATACGATTCGATATGAAAATCTAGATATTTCCATTTCGAAAACAGCGCTAAAGAGAAACAACTTGTCTCGAGGATGAAACGAATGAAACTCTTGTCGGATTTACATTGCACAATTGAATGTATCTCGCAATAAAATGCATTCGAAACGTCGAGACTTTTCGTATAAAAAGTTGCGCTCTCTTCGGTTTCGTCGAAGAATCGTATTACGAAACTAGCTAGCAAGAGTTCAAATTACGAACGCGGTGGGAAACTTTCAAGGAAACCCTCGTCTGAAAAACTTTTAATTAATATTTTTGCTTTACGCTCGCTTATTTCCCGGTTTTATTGTTATGTACTTATTTTTTTCCCCATTCTGTTTGTCCCCGATTGTTCAACACGTCGCGTACGTAATACGAAACGGCGTCATGAATACTTATAAATTTAATTCATTTACATAATACAATATCAGATTCATTCAAAAACTGAACTTCTTCCACTTTGACCGTCTTTCCTCAAACTTCTTCCATTTCGACCGACTTTTTCGAAGACACCACAATCCTATCCCGACTGCCATCACCGCCAAAGGCTCCGACACCCTTCGGAAACCCTTCATTTATCCAGATCTATCATAACCAGCATATCCAACACGACATAATCACCACAATCATACAGCCTCGGTCACGCGATACTATTATAGCTTGTTAGTCGGGTGCAACGGCTCTCGGGTTTCGTCGCCATAAATATCAACGATACCCAATAAATGTTCACGGTTCGCGAATCGAGCGTATGTGTGAGCGATGTGTGGATGTGTGTGTGGAGGCTTTGCGGGTGTTCGAGAAATTCTAGATGGGTATTTGGTTACCGAGTGTCTTGTTACTTCGATAAAATTTCGTCGGATTCGTGCTCTAATGATGTAGAATAATATTTTGAATATTTATTATAGTTGATTTAGTTTTTTTTGGAGTATCGGTTATGTTGAAGTTAAATTGTTTTGTATACAATACTTATAATTAGTTAGAAAAGATTTCCAAACTATTCGAATTGTATAAAAATAATTTGTATTGCAGTCAACATGATGATGAGAAATTATTTCTAATGTTTAAGCTTTTTAAAAGTTGTGCTTCAATTATCGTTAATTGCTAGCCATTTAACTGGTTGTCAAAATAAAAAAATATTTGTGTATTCGAGAAAGTTAACTGTTGACCAAACCTTGAATATTTTTTTGTACAGAATATTGTTGTTTTAAAGATAGTTTTTAGTATAATATTTTTGTTATTACTACGTAAAAAATATGATTCAACCATCGATTGAATCAGAAAAAATGCTTGTCAAATGGTTTTTCATGAATTTACTATTTTTTAAACATTTAACCAGCTGTCAGACTAAAAAAATATTAGGATAGGATAAGATTATAACCGTTATTACAATGACCATAAAGATTATATTCGGAGCTAACGTTATAGTCGTTCTCGTGTAGCGATTATAGCCGTTATATTTTAATGGCATACAGGCTAAATTGGAACGATAAGTTAAGAGCCTCAGCATACACATCCAAACTAACAACCCCATCTTTTACAAACGGCCAAATCAAACGTCGCACTCCGCCGAAAAGAACCAATCGAAAAAATAAAACCGCGCGTTAATAAGCGAGCCGGCGTTCATCCGGTATTCGGTCCGTGTACGAGCCATCTTTTACAGGGGTGTCCCTTCGGGGGCGGAATTCGCCCCTTTCGCACATATTTATGCGATTAACCTTCCCCCGGCGTGTACGGACACTGTATGTCGGCGGGATATCGACAGGAGGAGGCCTCCGGGTATCGATTCGGTCCCGAATTCGAATTCTGGACGAGTTTTTCGCCCGTTCGTGTGACCAGCCGTTTGCGAGACGCGGACGTTGTCGTTTTTAATTGGCGACAATTGGCCGTTGACTGCGAGTGCGTCATTCGGTTAATTTGTCGACGAAACACGCGATGATGAATGCCTCGTGCTTTGGCGCGAAGAAAGACAATTTGAATAATGGACCTTTTTATTTTAAGTGTTTTTTTTTTAATGTTGAATATTTATGGGTATTCAAATTTTCGATACGTATTTGAATATTTGAGAGTCAATTTTTTTTAATATAAAAAAAATTGGTGAGATTTAACTGAACATTGAAAGAATATAGATGGTCCCTTGAAACGAATTCTTCGTGCATTAGAATAATGTATGATGTATATCATTTCTGGTATATTAAATAATCTCGTATTGAGCATCATTTCATTTGTAGTGTGCAATGAAAAAAAAATTGTGCATTATAAAGTGAGCATTAAAAATATGAAATGAATAGAAATATCGAGAAATGGTAACGTCGCCAGAGTAAAGTCTTCCTCCACGGATAATACAATATAACTTTCGACATTTCTTTTTGTTAAAATTTTAATTTTAATCACATTTTAGCAATTTGCTTCTATTATGAAAATTATGCATAATAGTCATGAGCTTGGTATTTCGCCCTGTTCGCGTTTGCGACGTTGCCGATCCTTTATTTATATTTATTCTAATGTACGTGTTATTCATTTTAAAGTACATAAATTTTTTAAATGATCAAAATATTTTTTCGAATGCACACATTTCAATACTCGTGTAAAATATAGGTATACATTTTTTTGCACACTAATTTTATTAAACATTAATTCTTAATTTTTCCCATAAAATATCTATTATTATTATTAAAAATATTTGATACAAAAATATGATGTATAAAAAAATCTGCAATTCTTAGCAATAAATCCGATACGTCCGTTATAAAAACGTGCAATGAAAATATTTTTCCTTGTGCGCTTAATATTTATACGATTGTAGGAAGGGCGTTTTCGATACGGCAATAGACCCTTCTATAAATAAATATATATTTTATATATAAATGCGTTCGTGAATGTAGGACAATATTGCACTTTATTGGAGATTTCGCCTGTTCGAGCCGTACAACTGTAAATTCCCATCGCACGCACGATCCCATAAATAAATAAATAAACACGAATAGAAAACGCATTATTCGATATATATAAGAAAACGAGTGTCGGGAAATATTTCGCAATACTAATCCGCAGAAAAAGATGAGTTTTTCGGTGCCGTTTCGCGAAATTTCGCTTATCGCGTTTAATTAATGCGTGTAATTAGAGGGCGTTCCTCCTCTTGTTCGGACATTATAAATAAAAGAGGAATTGTTGACAAACTACGCACAATTTGCTTGATTAAAAGTTTGGAGTTACTCGAGATTTTATTTGTAGCAAAGACGAATTCTGTGTTTATCTTATTTTCTTTGACCTTTTTCAACGAACCCGTTCACTATAATTACTGATGAAATCGTTCGATCCGAAATATACACAAGTTCGTGTAAAAATAGACGCTGTATATATACCGAGCGAATTTTATTTGAAAATTTGATATAAATTATAGAATGGCGATTCGGTTCGAAAGAGCAAACTTTCGCGAAAGTCAACACGAAAAATTTTCGGCTTGAAAAAATTCGACTGCAAATACTTTTGAAACAACTTTAGATGTTCGACATAAAAAGCATATAAAATAAATTTCTAAAAAATCATATACTTTATATATATTATATGATACATTGAAATAGAATAAATGCGATTCAATGTATTGAAACGGCTGAAACGGCACGTACCGGAAAATTTTTATTACTCTCAGATTGCTATCTCCGTACATACACTGCGGTGTATTAAAGTACACGTTTTCAAAGCAGTTTTAAATATAAAAGCGATATTCTGTTTGTGTTTGAATCATTGTTACGGCATTCGGAGATAACGACACGTTCATATCGAACAAATACGATAATAAACATTTTCAAAACGTTCCAAGAACGCACAGCTGAACCGAACGTGACACTAGCAATAATATGAAAAATGAATACAGTTCTCATATTAAAAAATAAGGAATTCGTTATAATTCATCGATCTGAAATTGTTTTCATAATCAAATTTATTGTAATTTGAAATAAATAACAGACCACGACTGTAACTAATCAGAGAGGGAATGAGGGCCCCGCCTCTATAAATTTTGAAAAAAAAATTCAATCATATCTAGATGTATCATACGACTGTAGATAAATGCTTTAAACGTCTTGAATTTACACTCATATTATACTTAATGAATAATAAGATTATATTTTTAGTGTATACATATAAAAAAATGTTGTGGGCCCCCTCCCTCTAAAAAAATACTGATTACGACTATGTAGACAGACAAATAGAAATCAGTTATTGTTATATAAATTAATTACGGCCAATAACTAAAGGGGAAGGGGGAGCATGGGGAGTCTGCTCCCCCTAAATTTTTAAAATAATTACAAATTATACCTAATTATGTTGAGATATATCTAATAAATATGAATATTTTTTTAAATACGATGGATTTACGCATAAATTTAACATAAAATGAAAAAAAAGCATATTTGTATCACAAATATATAAAAAGTTGTTTCCCCCCCTTTCAAAAAAATACTGGCTATAACTATGTAAACAGGTAAACAGAAATTGATTATTATATAAATTAATCATGATTGTAGCCAGAAAGAAGCAAGAAAGAACCTGCTCCCCCATAATTTTAAAAAATAATTAAAAATCATACTGAATATTTTGAGATATATCATACAATTGTGAATAAATTCTTTGAACGCTTCGAATTTTCATACATATTACTTTAAATAAAATAAAAATAAAAAGTTGTTTTGGCCCCCTTCTAAAATAATCTTGATTATAGCTGTATAAACAGGCAAATATAAATTTAAAATGTTTTTCGTAATCATCATAATTTTCAGTTAAGCTTTCATCTATAAAATATTCGACGAAAACTTCTCAAATCTAAAAAAAAATATTTATTAAAAAAAAAAAATGTATGAAACTTTAACACCACCCTATCTTAGCCGATGAAAAAGCGATCCCAGAAAAGAAAAGAATGATACGTAGAGGGTGTCGCGTCGGAAAAACCTGATGATGGATCGTCGCTGCGATCAAAATCCGTCATACGTCTTCGGCGAAAAAGCGCAGAAAAAACGCGAACAGAAGGCGAACCGATGGGGATATTCGTCCCGGAGGACCCGCAGGACTCGGAGGCACTCACTTGACGAAGGACACGACAATGTCCGCCTTGTCCGATGCGACTTCCTGGAAGGTGAGACGAGAATTCTCCGACCAGACGGACAGGGCCCTCGACAGCTCCCTTCGCACTTTGCTCGTGTCCAGGTTGTGGGGACGCCGCTGTAAGCTGAAATCGAAAAATTTGGGTTTAGTTTAGGTGTTCTGAAAAGTCGGCGGACGGTGTTCGCGATGGGATTGTTTGGTTTTTTGTGGTGGATGTTTATGGTTTTGTTTTGGGCGCGCTGAAAGGTCGGAAGGTATTGGGAGTTTTGATTATAGGGTGTCTGGTGTCGGTGTAAATATTTGGTACGTTTAAATATGTGGGTGTGTTTGAAAAGCGTTGGATGTGTGGAAATTGAAATGTTAGACTTTGTTTGGGGTCAGATTGGTTTAAAATCAAAATATGATAAACTAATGAATTCGACGTTATAGAAAATTTAATTATCGATCATAATAAATTGAGTAAGTAACGCATATTTTAATTTGTCAATCAAAATTTGACGTTTTCTATATTAAATTGAATAATGGCGAAACATCCAAAGGTATAAAACTTTTCAGTATTATTTTTTGACATAGAAATCAATTTTATTTTTGATTCGCATCAGCACCCTAATAAACTTCAAAACTAACCATAATTTTAGTAAAATATTAAATGTGCATGTCATGCAACGTTAGCGTTGTCGCTTTTTTCATGAAAAACGCAAAAAATCTTGCGTTTTTTTATGAAATTTTAACAAAATTCAACGTTACGTACATATGAGAAATAACACATGAATATATGACGTTAAATTTCGTCCATATCATGCAAAGTTAACATAGCTGCGTTTTTCATGAAAAACGCAAAAAATCTTGCGATTTCTGTGAAATTTCAACAGAATTTAATATAACATACATAGGAAGAACAACACACAAAAATCATGTTAAACAAATAACATTAAATTTCACAAAAAACGCAAGATTTTTTGCATTTTTCATGAAAACCACAATTACACAAACATTGCATAATAATTTCATTCACCAATCAACATCGAAACATTACATCTATTATGTTAGTTATGCATGCCTTTACCGCTTATCCGATAAAATTGAAATTTTGTAAATATGTTATTTGTGTACTCGGAAAAGTTTCTGTATCATTAAAACCATTTTACAACTCGATTTGACGCTATTTTAAGACTAAAAACAACGCCGGGCCAGAGCAACGCCGGGTACCCGAGCCCGTTACCCAAGCAGCGCTGGATACAATCCGCTAGTTAGTTATGAATATAATTTAATCAATTAATTTATTTCATTTGACTTTTTCAATTAATTCAATTTTTTTTATATTTTTCATTTTTATTGCCTTATCGAATAAATAATTGAATCAAAACATTTCAACTCCGACATCCAAATAAAAAAAAAACATCATCATTCCACCTAAAAAATAACCTCAAAATACAATATTTCCAAAATCATCCAAAAACAAAAAAAAAAACCAACCCAAAACCCGACATAACACACGTCCACCAACAACCCGATCGATTTCGGTTTATCTTCGGCCGTATCTCGTCATCAATTTTCGCCCCGCAAACGAGGAATCCCTTTCCCGCCACGCACGCATACCAACTTACGCGAAAAAAAGCAAAAGCGGGAGAAGAAAATCAGAATGCGAGCGATCCGATATTCGAAACTGTTTATACGCGCGATACAATACAACAATGGGAAAAACGCCACAATGGGCCACTTTTATTGTCGGGCGTATCGGGTGTTCGATTCTTGCGCGTATGATGTTTCGTTTTGTGTGGATCGATTAATTTTGTTGTGATTCTTGAACGATTGGTGTGTTTTTTTGGGTCGGATTGATTTTTTTTGGGTTTGTAGTGTTTTTGGATGATTTTTTTACGACACTTTGTATGTCGATTTTGATTGAGGGTCTTATATGTTGCGTTGTCAATGATATTCGTTCTGTTTATATTGAACTATAAATTGTTGAAAAGTTATTATATTACATAATAGATAATATGAATTTTTTTTAAATCAATATACTATTATATTGACGTGTACGGTTTTTATTGATTTTTTTAGTATTTTTGGGTGATTTTTTGATGTTTTATATATCAATTTTGATTGAGTGGTTCATATATTGTATAAGACTCATTATGTTCAAATTTTTGAAATATGATTCGTTAAAATGTTATTATATTCATAGATAATATTAATTATTCTTAAATATTTACTATTCTATAGATATGTAGATTTCGGTAACTACTTATATAAGAACATCCCATTCATTTTACCCATATTCTCACTATCCCTTCTGAGAAAGGCAATTCTAATGGTAAATTATATGAGTCAGAAATTTCTCGGGAAGCTTTTTTGACTATTACATTATATAATTTCAACTATTATGATATATGATTCATTCAGAAGCCAATTAAGTTAAGTCTATATTTTCAAATTTACTATGTGATTCACTATTGTTTCGCTGGCATTTGAAAAGCTATTTTTCAAACTTTTTAGTATACAATATAACAATTTCAAAAGCTTTAATTTAAATATTTTCATTTTTATTCAATAGACTTAACCGCATTGGCTTTTGAACAATCGACATACAAATATCAACTATACCAATTCACAATGAGAATAAAGACAATCGAAGAAACCAGAACGAGAGCATTGTAATATCGAAATCTTATATAAATCTATCGACGAAACACCATTTGACCCCACATCGTGTACGGGGGTCAATTTTTTTTATTTTTCTCGGATAATTGTGATAACGAGGAGCAATGAGGACCGATTGACGGAGTACAATGGACCCTTGATGAATATTATTGGATACAATGTTCAATATGGTGCATGCGGGCGATACAAAAGTAATGCACGCATATAATAAAATGATGTATTTTTGTAAAATAATTCGAACGATCGGTCTTTCAACAACGTTCCATCAGTGAAATTTTGAACGGATTCCCATTCGTTAATTCGATCAGCAGACGATGGGTATGATGATGCAACGGAAGACGGTCTGTTACAAAAATAGATCAAGTCTTATATAACTCGGGTTATATTGTTTGTTTTGAATATTTGAGATATTTTTTTGAAGAAAATATCAGATTATAGTTTCAGAAACGCTGGACTGTATAACAATGAGCTAATCTGTGTGTACTTAGAAGGCTTCGAGGATGCACGTAGTGCAACTGGCAGGTTGTTTACTCGATGCCCAATGCGAAAACAAAATGTAATTGCTAAAGTTGAAGCCGCAGGCGACATTTTTTTTTCTATCCAACATTCGAGTCGCACACAAATACCTTTTCCATGAATATTCTACTATCCAATTTTACAGTTCAATTTCACGCACGGAGCAACCCCCCGATTTTTCACACCGAAAACACGAAGAGGAACCATCAATTACGATATAGTTTCGCGTCGCCGAGACCGTAAACTAGTTGTTTTCGGCTTCAAAAACCCCCATCGAAGCAGATGCACTTCGTCGATAACGACCCAGCGAAAACTTGGTGTTGGAGATTCGCCGTTCAAACCGGAGACTCATAATTCAGAGTTAGAAGTTAATGGCAGAAATGTTGGCCGCGCACTCCGGGCCCCGGCTCCGGCCAGATAAGCAAATTGTTCTGCTTTTAATATTTATATTATGCATTTGCATGTGTGCGAATATTGTATTCGCACGTGGGCGATAGAGCATCGGTGGAATATTGGATTTGAAACGTGGCAGTTCGCGCCAAAAATGGCATGGGGGTGTCTACGCTTCATTAGGAATTAACAGTGACATTCGTGCGAAGCGTTAGCAGTTAATGAACGCGCGAGGGTTGTCGGGAAATCGCCCGGAAAAGCGAGGAAAAGTCCGCCCTTAAGTCATTAACTTTTTTTTCGTCCGCTTGCATTTCGAAGACAATCATTCTGACGGCGCACTAACGAGGGTCGCGCCGAAAGTGCACACGCTTCGACCCCTAAATATGCATAGTTTTATTTTTGATATCGTTTATATTAAATCTGGTCGTAATGCGCCCATTACTTAAAACTTTCGTTAATTTTTTTTTGAATCGATTTATTTTTCAAAAATTTTTTTAATACTAGACAGACTAAGACAATGAAACATTGAAGTGAGACATAATGCGAACAAGTTTAAGAAACACCATTAGTCACTAACCATTGTTAATGATTAAGGGGGTATTCTACTCTAGAAATTTGAAGAAAAAAAAAATCGATTTTTTTTTTTCTTTCATATTTTTAAAGTCTAGACCTTTGAAAATATGAAACTAATAGGATTTTTTGACATTAAGATTATTTTAAAAGTTACAGCTGTTTTTGTGAAAGCCCGATATATAAATGAGTTACACTGCCCGACACTTTAACGCGATTTTCTCGAAACTACTTTTTTCAACCTGGCGTTTTAGATATCTTGAGTTCTAATTAACTGATTTATTCAAAAATTTGAAAAAATATTATTTGTATATCTCTTTATGTCTGGAACCATGGATTTTGAAAAAAAATAAATACTGTTTTTTAAAAATTCGTAAAGGTCGAAAAAGAGGCCGAAAATATTTTTTTTTCAAATCGTTGCCATTTTGCGAAAAAAAATTTAATTTTTTTTTCCAAGGTCCCGACTATAGCGACATTTTTACTTATTAAGATTTTTTTGTTTTTTGTTTTTTAGAGCAATACAAGGTTTGTAATCTTATACGCATCGACACACCTTTTTTTGGGCCCCATTTCATTACATCATAACTCAACGAATTTTCAACTTTTTTTTTTACAAAATTATTTTTTATTCTTAACACACTAATAAATATTATGTAAAAAAAATGGAGGTAAAAATTTTTTTACTTTTTTTTATTCCACGCGGAAAAACGCCTGAAATTTAAGCTTCTAGAGTAGAATACCCCCTTAAGTCACTTAGTTAGTTGTTAGTGACTAAGTCACTTAGTTGTCAGTGACTAAGTCACTTAGTTGTCAGTGACTAAGTCATTTAGTTAGTTGATAGTGACTAAGTCACTTAGTTAGTTATTAGTGAAAAATCTTTGATTAAAGACACTCAAATAATATCATTTCAACCAAAAAAAAAGAATCATTCAAATTTCACCCCATATTCGGACCCGCAAAGATCTGACTGCACACACGCGTGCGAGGATTCGTATGTTTTATCGCGCGTGAATTTCAGCAATAATTCGCGGAAATAACCCTTTCGTCGCCGCATTCGCTCGGAAGTAACGCCGATAGCGCGCTCGTCGAATATAAACAGCGCCGCGGTATGCCCGCGCGATCCGAACAGAAAAAGTCCGTATGTGGAGGGTAGGCTCGCGAGTCCTATGCGAAGGGTAGGCCCGCGAAATCGACGTGGGCGCGTTCGGCGTTCGAGGTTGACGATCGCTTCGAGTGTTTATGGGGTTTTGTTTGAATGGATGAATCCGGCCGAAGGGCGTTTTATATTTGACGTTTGGTTCGGAATGATAATTTCGGTTTTGTGGGGTTTTTTCGTCGGTTGTATGGAAATGGAAGATTGTTCGCGTGTGGTGGGTTGTTAGTGCCATCTATGTGTTGGTGGAAGAATTATGTTTAGTTTTTATATTTTTTACCATTATATAGACCCGATGTTAATAACATCGGCTGTGAATTACGTAATTATATATAAAAAAATTAAATCTATGCAAAAATATTTTATAA
>JAOXNN020000078.1:1094116-1109247 GCA_028571205.2 Hydropsyche betteni
TGTGAATTTATAACCATACTATTACGTAATAAAATAAAAATTACAAAGATTATAGCCGTTATTATAATGACCATAAAAACTAAATTTGGAGGTCGTGATTTTCGAGCTTGATAATGATGTAAATAGTGATTATAGCCGTTATTTAATGGGCATACAAGCTAAATTGGAATAGCAAATTCAGTAGTAACATCTGCTACCCAATGCCTGTTCTCGATTCGAATATTTAATATTTAATTAATAAAACCAGTTCATTTATTATTGTCACAATTACGATATATAGGCAAAGCCAGAGCCAGTAGGTAATGATCATCATATTATAGACGTTAAATGTATATACGCATAAAGACCATATTCGCGAAAAAGTCGCGAGCGTCATTGAACGAACACACACACACAGAAATCCGCTATTATATGTAGGGGATGGAGCGTTCATGTTGAAGATTTAAATATGGTGAACTTATTAGTTTTATTGATTGTTCATGATATGTGATGCGATCAAAAATATAAAATACAATGAAACCACATTTTTATAATAATAAAACGTTCTTTAGAGAAAAACACGAATCACTCGATTCTTTATAAAAAAATTGAAATTACATAAAATCAGAATAACCAAATATTTATCTAATGACTAACACCAAACATAAGCTATCAATTAAAAAAAAAAAACGTATCATATAACAATCAAAACGCCTCCAAAATCGTGCGCTTTTATCAAGGGTCCGCGGATTGATTTCAGAGGCGTATCTAGACGAGGGGCGTCTACGCATTTATCCGTCGTGATATGACGTGGCCACGTGATCGAGTGCTTTCGTGGTTATATTTTATGTTGTGTATGAGGGATAAGGGTCTTTGGGCCCGCATGAACCACGGCCATAGCCCGCATTGCTCACATGTCGATGACATCATGCAATATTTCGAATGATCAGTTCATTTACGAATTTTTTCATGATTATAAATATTTTCGAGGTTTTTTTTTTTAATATACAGATAGTTCTCGATTTGCGACGTTTTGTACTTATGACCAGAATAAAATAATATAAATATAATATAACATGGACTCGTTTAAAATATTGTATTGAAAATGGAAATTTTGACACAAATAAAATTGATTGATTTTTTTTATGAATTTGACTTATGATCGATTCAAAGCATTTCCATTGTAAATTGAGGAATATTTGTGTTACATTTGAAATAAATCATCATGTTATTATACCTACTAAATTTTTTCGAAAAAATTTTCTATTATATATTTTTTTTCTTTCCAAAAATATTTATTGGATATAAACAAAATTTACATTAAGCAAATGTATTTACTTTGACTACATCTGTAATTTTTCTGAAAAAAATCCATTAAGTAATAAGGAAAAAAATGAAACAATTACGAAATGGTTTCACAGCAATAATTCGCGATCACATCCGTATACCGAATGCGTCATACAATATATCTCAATTTCGTCGAACGATAAGAATCAATACACTCGACAACGATAAGCCTCACCAATATAAAAGCAATAACTAATCAAATCCGCAGAAATTACAGAATCCAATCGTGAAAGCGAACGAAAAAATAATAATTGTGAAATTCTTGTCAGGGCTTCAGCACATCAGTTCTGCGGACATCGAACTAATTCGGCTACTTAATGAGACGAAAGCCTCTTCGCACAGAAGTTGTCCCCTATGTTTTCTATTATAGTATCGATCTATTCAATTGATTCTATCTGCTAAATAATGTGCTACAGCACCGCAGTCGTTCGTACAATTCAATGAAATGGTGTTACAAATAATAAACGGGCGCTTAGAAACTCGTAAATTCTTATATAAATTGATTGCGATGATGCTTGTTTGTTTTTGAATTTGTTTCAGTGTACGGTTACGGATGTTGTGAATTTAAATCAATCAATTAAGTCGTGTTCGAACTTCGCGTTTCATGTAAATGGCGTGAAGTGCAATAGTGCAATTGCAGTGCAGTGTTGCGGCCGCACGTCGTTCAAATCTCATAATAACGAACTGTAGCGAATTCTCACCTAACCGGTGACTGCACATCTTCGAAATATTAAATTAGAGGAAATTTGGGTGATACCGTATGAAAATCATTATTTATTTTCAAGTGAAATCTACATAGTAATTTTTTTTAATTAAAAACGTATATTTTTCAATAAAAAAGATGCGGGTAGAATTTTTTTTAAATTGATTTAATCAAGCCGAGTTTAGGTACAGTTTTTCAAATTTTAAATTGCAAATCCAACGTTTTACACTTCAAATTTAACGTTTTAAACTTCAAAATCAACTATAGGAAAATATTAAGACCGTTGTTATAATAGTAACCAATGAAATTCATTACTATGAATTCTTGTTGATTTGTTGAATTTGAAGTGTAAAAACCGTATGTGAAAGTAAGTATAAGGATCAATTTGAACCAATATAACGTTTAATATTGAGAAATCTCTATTTATAAAAGAGTGAAATTTTAAGATATTAAATGAAAAGTTCGGCAGTGAATAGTGCTATGTGAAATTTGTCATTTTCGGAAATATTAAGAAAAACAATTTAGATGCAAATAAAACTAGGAGTAACCCGAAATGACACTATCGTCTTTTGAGAGAATGTGAAATTATTTATTAATTTCTATAGTAAAAATACTAATTTTTGTAGTAAATAAAAGAAACTCAATTTTATAATTTTGGCGCTTATCTCTATTTACTGCTGAGCGCTTCAAATATTGATACTAAAAAACAATAATCGTTTAATAAATTATTTAAATTTAACGATCATCAAGAAAAATATCGTCAAAATCAAAAGCATCACATTAATCAAAACTACAATATTTAAATTTTTCATCCGAATTATTCAAAAAAGAAGCCCGAAACCAGCCGAACTTCCCCCCTGGTCCGCCCAGCATCATATCCGCATCCAGCCACAATCCAGACAGTCCAGACGCTGATCAATATTCATGGAGACTGTACGGCGTCCGTTAAAACGTCAGTGTAATTTCGTTCGGGGGCCACTTGGCTCCCGTCCCTGCCCTAGCCCGGCCCTGGAGCGAGGTCCTGGTCCAGTTTTGGCTCGATTAAATATTCCATGAGCGGCGGGGATAAAACAGATGTCGGGCCGCGAGTTATTCGCCGGCTCCATATGGACATGATTTGTCGGTTGCATTCCCTCGGGATGGTTTAATCAAGGCTGAGGATGCATAAGGTTTGTGCAAGAGATGTTCGGGATTTGATGTGGGGTCAAATGGGGTGGGGCTCGTGAAGATGTTCTGCGAGTTTGTGGTTAATTTAGTTAATCGGGTGTTGGGTTAATGTTGCAAGTGAAGCGGATGACCTTTGGTGCAGATCTGATTTCGAAGTGAGATTTAGTTTGTGAAAGCAGTTTGTAGTCTGTTTTGTCAATTAGATTAATTTTGAGTATTATAATTGAGGAGCTCGGCAGTAAATAGTGCTAAGCGCTAAGATTATAAAATTGAGTTTCTTTTATTTGCTACAAAGATTAGTACTTTTACTGCAGAAATTATAATCCCTTATCCCCTATATATAATAGCGGATTTCTGTGTGTTTGTGTGTCTGTTCGATGACGCTCGTGACCTTTTCGCGAATATGGTCTTTATATGCGTATACAGTTAACGTCTATAATATGATGTTTATTACCTACGGCCTCTGGCTTTGCCTATACGTCAGAAACAAATAACAAATGAACTATTTCGATTTTATTAATTAAATATTAAATATTGAAATCGGGTACACATTTCGGGTTTTCACATTTTATCGTTTTCTGTTTCTTAAAAAAACCACAGCCGATGTTATTAACATCGGGCTCATATACTAGTAATAAATAATTCCACATTCTCTCAAGAGATGACAGTACTATGTCGAGTTACTCCTAGTTTTATTTGCATCTAAATGTATGTAAACTGTTTTTCTAAATATCTTCAAATGATAAATGTCGCTTAGCACTATTTAGGTACTGCCAAGCCCCTCAATTATGAAATAATAACATCATCCGAAAAAACATCTGCTTTATTCATTATATTTATATTAGAATGTTTAGAACATAATAGTTCTTATATAAATATTTTTTTAATAAAGCAGATGTTTTTCTGTATAATGATATGATTAGCTGAGTAGTTTTAATAAGATTGAGTATATATGATAATTAAATGAATTCATTCAAATAAAAAAAATTGAAAAAAAACAATAAGATTCATTTTAATAAAAAAAATAGAAAGAATAATTAAATGAGTGCGTTTGAGGTTATTGATAAATAAATTGTAATTTTAAACGATCCAAGAACAAGGAAATTCAGAAATAAATTGCTTTATCAATTAATACATAATGAAAATTTAGTGTATGCAAAATAAAAATATATGTTTCTTACGGTCCAATAACTTCATATTATGCCATAAAAGTAAAACATTGAAAAGCGCTGTTGTGAAAGTAACGTTAAATTCGACACACGAACCCCGTTTTCCCTCGGGAGCGACGGATTAACGCGATTTTAGTTAATACACCTTCGCCGAAATTAAATTCGTATTTACGTTCGAAATTTCCGTGGGATTGTTCCGATCGAATTATCTAGAAATGCAATCGGCGGAATTCTCAATGTGGAAATGGGAAAAAAGAATCTCGTCGCCTTTTATCTCGACGACCGGTTCTAGACAATTACTAGCTGATTAGATAAAACGGTTAGCTCGGTAACGTTCTTATGTAAATTTCGAAACAGAAAAAAGTAAAGCGTAACAATTATAGGACGGTAAATGCAATAAACGGATTAGAGGATTGCGCTTTAATTTATTTGTCGGTAAGGCGAGCATACATGGAAATAATTGGTTTGTTTATATTCAAATGGATACGTGGGCGAAAAATGGGCATTCAAAGTATAATACTGGGATGGTACTTAAAAAGTTAAGAAAGAAAACAGAAAAGAATAGGTATAATTACAAAGACATACAGAGTAAATTAGATGAAAATTATTCAAGATAGGTAAAAATGAAAGAGGATTAAAAATTTTCAGTTAGTAATAAAGTTATCGTAAAAGTACTCTAAAGGAGAATTTTTCGCTTTTTTGACTAAAATAAATCGTTCTCTTTTTTCAGTTGTTATAATCTGATACAATATTGAATATAACAAGAATAAAAATATGCCAAACAAACAAATTTCAGATTTGAAAACAACATAAAACGTTACTATACCACGTGACTGCCAAACGGAGCACTCTCATTGGTCAATTCAAAAAGCGACTTCCACAATAACACTATTCCCTCATATTTTTCATCTAAATACAATAAACGACTACACAGGATAACGACGACGATTTCAACACCGATTCCAACCAAAACACAACCCACCAACGCACTATCTCCCAATCTCACCCGAACTTCATACGCATTCGCAACTTACAAACGTCGAACTTCAAACAAAAACACACACACACATCGAACGACCCACCAGCGACGCCAGCGACTCGTCCGACCTAATTCCGACTGCTCCGAATCGGTATTGTCGCCGGTTTGTCGCCGGCACAATGGCCGCGGCTCCATTCGAAACGTCGAATTGTGGATGTGGCTGTGTTGTTGTGTTTGCCGAGCGAGCCAGTTTAGAATTTGCAGTGTTGTTCGATTGTGCATTGTGAGATGGCAACTCGGCGGCTGCGGTTCTCGGTGGGTTTCGGCGATATGGTTGTTGAGGTTGTATTGTGGTGTGGTGGCGCGTTCGATGCTGGAATGTGATCGATTTTTGGACGTGGAAATTGTGGATGCGATAGTGTTGTGTGATATGATGCGCGGTGCGGAAATGAGAAAAATGTGTAGTCGAATCTGTGATGCTGGGTGTGTATTGTGAAATTGTGATAATACTCGATCATATGAATATGTGCGAGTGTTGAAATGTGTGAATTTGAAAAAATGTCTGTACCTTGAAACGGATAAAATGTGCATTAGAAAAAATAAAGGGACGGCAACGCCGCAAACACGAACAGGGTGAAATGTCAACCGCACGACCGTTATTCATAACTTTCATAATAGAATTAAAATGGATTAATTTGTTAAAATGTGATTAAAATTAAAATTTTAACAAAAGCAAACGTTGATCGTTGAGAATTGTATTGTGTCTGTGGAAGAAAACTTTATATTGGTGACGTTGCCACATCTTGATCGATTCAATGAACAAACCATTTTTTTATGTTATTCATTTCATATTTGTTTTCATTGCACACTTCAAACAAAATAACGCTCAATATAAAATTCTTCAATACACCAGAAATAATGCAATTATTCTAACGCGCAAGTAATTCGTTTTAAGGCACAATCTATACTTTTTCAATACACAGTTAAACCGAACCTAACATTTACCAACAAGTTTTTTTCGAACATCACCAATATCCGGACTTTCACAATAGCGTGCAAAATAAACGCATCAAAATGCAAATACACAAACATCGACAATGTGCACACACACGTCTAGTTTTCGAAACGGCACGAATCCTAGCGCTCGTCTACGAATCCCAATTGAATTTAATCCAATCTATTGCACTGTCATAGTTGATTGCTTCCGTATGCACTTTATTAGAGATCAATGTCGAACGAGACGCGTATGAAATCGGAATGCATATCAATTGCGTCCGATGATTGCATTGATCGCATTTTGCATTCGCTTCGAAAAACACCATATCGTTAATTATACTCGATGGCATTATATATCATCAGTACAATTCCTAAGATTCCTCAGGACCCATCAACATTCCTAGAATCCGAATTCCTCGAATGACAATACAGATATTGTCCTTCCGCATTAACCCTTCATACGTGAATCATCGGAAAATTATCAACGAAACTACATAATACGTATAGAATATTTAGCATATTCGAAAAGCCAAGATACACACACACATCTGGATGATTAATTTGTTTATTTTCGGCCGTCGGTTTCGGTCGATTCATCTTGTTCAAGTGCCCCCCCCGACATAATGGCGAAGTGCGCGCTGCGGCCATTTTGTACCCGCGCGGGAATATTTGAATAATCTCGCGTTTCTAGACGTTTCGGATAGGCAATACGACTTTGTTCGAAAGAATGTGTATGCATATCGATTGCTGTGTCGACATGAATATTTTATTTATCTCGATGACTGGACGTTAACCCGTGGCAGTCGCATAATGAACGAGCTCGCTTTCGTGAACATGATGAGCGTTTCGTGTTATCGCATTGTGTAGAGGTCAGACTGAAAGTGAATGACTAAGAATTTTTTTTTTATATGGGGATAATCTTACGTTTCGCTTTTCGTATGTATATTGTGAAAATATTGATCGATATTATTTTTTTGTGTATTCGATTGTTCATTTTGAAAACGTAACGTTTTAGGGTGGCCGTTGAAAGATTGAATGGTTTGAAGAAGTTATAACTGGTTAATTTTTATATATTTTATTTTATTTTTTACAGGTTATAGAACATCTTTTACAAATTAAATTGAATATATACAATTTTGAGTAATGATCAACATTTAATGGGTTTTTCTGTTTCAGTGAATGATCGATTATTGAGAGAACAATTATAATATCAGTACCTAAATTTTGGGGAAAAAAAATAATGCTGAAATATTTTTCTGGTATTTTCAGTACCCCAAAATCAAAAGTTTTGTTTTTTGATGTACTTTTTAAAATTAAAATGGACATTTTTATTCATGATCAATTATTTTTGCATTTAAATATTGCCAGTGTTAAAATAATTGATCTTTTCACTTGAATAGAAAACCATTAATGAATTTTTCATTTTAATGAACATGAAACGTAACCATTTTAATCTACAAAGGTTTCTCTATAACATATAAAAAAAATAAAAAATAAAAACGAACAAGTTATGACTATTCAATTCTTTCAATGGCCACTCTGTATAATATATTCAACGAAAGCTTTCATCGCTAAGCACGCAATTTTCGCCAATTACTCACACAAAACCCTATCCAAACACACACCCAAATCACACCCCATATCAATACAATCAAAACACATAAAAATTAGCACAGGTAGAGCATGTAGCAGCACTTACGCGCCCCGAATACGAATCCGCCGATAAAACTTCCACGCTCCGTTATCCGGGTGTTTTTCACGGCAATAAAGTGTTTTGCGCGTTTTATTGCCGTCGTACAATGGACATACACACGAGACAAGGCTGAAATAAGCTTTTCTGGATTTACAGTGTGCGTGTGTTTGCCGCTTTTTTCATTTTATACATCGCTTTTTTTCGAAATTAAGACTGCGCGCTCGGTGGGAATTCGTGCGGGATGTGATGTAACTGCGAGTTTTCATACGTGTTCATTGTGATGGTGTTTTTTTTTTGTGGATCTGGAAGATCTTATTTTAGAAATTGAATCCGTAAGTTTTTTGCAAGAAAAACTTTCATTGAGGCGTTTGTGCGGATTGAAAATGAAAGGGATTTCGAAAAAAAATTTTCGTTGATTTTTTCACGATCGCTATTAATTGTCGATGAAAAATATAGACCAATGAACTTTTAGTGCTGTGATTTTATACTTCAAATTCAATGTTTTTACACTTCAAATTGGACGTTACATATTTCAAATTAAATCCACAATAATTCATATTAATTAATTTCGTTGATTAATAATACTTTCCTATAGTTGAATATGAAGTGTAAAACGTTCAATCCGAAGTGTGAAACGTTGAATTTCAAGTTAAAAAATTGTTTCAATAACATGTTTCTGATTTGATTAGATTATTGAATTTATTTGATTTCTTTCGAAATTGAAATTATATCGAATTTATAGTACGAAGTTTAATTTCCAACTCATGAGAGCCTCGTACATGTTTTTTCACTAAAATTTTTGTATTCCAATCAATTTTCGTCGAATATATCATATTTCGCATATAGAAAACCACTCGAAACCGTTCAAAATACAATTTTCCAAAAGATCAAAACACATCCCGACCCCAAAAAACAAAAATCACCCCGAAAACCAACCCAAAACAGTCCAAAAACCCACACCCAAAAGCACTCTCGCCGGAGTCATTATCGCGACACGGCACACCCACACATCCACGGACCGGGAGACTTTCCACTCGAAAAAGTCATAAAAGGCGATTACTCCATTGTTTTAATGGATAATAGATTTCTGGGTGTTTGGGCCGAAGAACCGGGACGTTTTCGTCGCGGAGGTCGTTAAAATTAAAAGCGCATTAAAACGGGGCACGGTTCTCCCGATTTGAGTAATTGAAGTGGGATCGATTCGTCGATAAAGTTGGGGATTAATGCCCAACTTAGAGAGGTATGATTGATTCGAATTGAATCGTTCGATTCGAATTGGATTGTTTTCTTCGATTTAAAAATGTTTTTTGCAATAAAATATTCAGAAGTAATTTCATTATACAGTTCGAAAGTCGATTGATGTGGGAAGTGAAGGAAATATTTTCCGAAATTAAACTGCGAGGGAAAATGTTAGGAAAAGTTGGATATCCCTTGTTGCCCACCTCTGAGGAGGATGGAAGTGGGTCCACGAAAGAGGGTCATCCTGCTCGCGGGTCAAATTAACCGCGAAAAGTGAAGGCGGCTTCCGGTAATTGCCCCTGTGGGGCGTCCACCCTTTTGCCCCTTTTTTCGGTACGATGTCGTCATCGTCGACGACGTGGAACATCATGTAAATGGAAGATGGTTGTGGGAATATCATGAGCTTATAAATTGAAAATTTTCAGGTATTTTTCATAAAAAAATAGATTCTATATTAATTCAATATCAGTACGATTCGACCGAAATTAATATAAATATAAAAATTACGAAATTATACATGATCATTTTGCACGTTATAAAAAATAATATATTAATTTAAAAAAAAATATGAATTGATATTTAATATAAACTAATTTTCGATACAGTTTGAAATTTATATGATCATATTCTACGAGATGTATCACAGAATATTTTTTAACCTTGAATTTATCAGAAATTATAAAGGACAACCTACAAAAAAAATCCAATAATACTACGTCGTATATACGTAATGATGATACGGTACATAAAATAATTATTTATGTCATAATATAATGTTACGATTGTGAATGGTTTTCGGTTCGCTTTGGAATGATACAACTTGGAAACTGACTGCGTTAAATGTGTATGTTAGTTTGATTTTAATTACTTCACGTCGTTTTCAAAGTACAGGAATCTCTTGTTATAACGCAGTTTAAACTGAACACCAAACTCTATGATATTGCCGTTATGACTGTACTTCATTATAAAGTTGCTTTAACCCGTTATTATTACGCTATTAATTACCGCAATGCGAATTTATTTCCAGCGCATACTAATTCCTACTTTTCGCACGCTGAAATTTATCAAAATAGTTACGACATGTAAAGATCATTTGATGGAGAGGATTTTTTGAATTTTTCAAAGTGTGAGCTTGTCGTGAATTATTCATATCGTGTCTGGTGAAATTCAAAGGGTTTTTTTTCTTCTTTTTTGGAAAATTGCGCATAAAATTGGATTTGCTCATTTCTAACTTCGGGCGCGAGAAAAACGGTTCTAAAATTAACCGAACACGTATAAATCATACTCGTAAAATTCACAGTCTACGAATTTACAGCTCGATATAGTCTGCAGCGGCTTTTTCGGCTTTTCCAAGACAATAAATTCCAAATACGAATCTGATCGAATCGTTTTGAATATATTCGAAAAATAGACGAAAACCGACCAATAGGGGCGAAATCGAGCGAATGCAACACAACCCTTACACTCGATATAAATTTTTTATATAAATAATTCTATAAACCTCAATATGTATTGAAACATTTATAAGTTAACTAAACAAAAAAACTATACATTCAAATTTCAACAAAACACAAAATGAATTTATTTTGTTTATAAAAAACTTAATGACTTTTTTAATCATTTTAATGGTTTATATAATAAAATAGATCCAATGTTATGTTTGAAAAAAGTTTTAATATAAAATTGTGTTATTTACTGCATAAAAAATAAATTTTACAAAAAAGTACAACCCTGCACCGTTCAAATGCTCTATCAATCTCGCGCGATGCACACTGCAATCGAAAAACACACGAAAACGAAAAAATATCTCGAAAAAATAAATAAAAAAGGCGGGTGTACCAACAAAAGGATCGTCGGGATCGTTTTCCGAACGTTTCCCGATAATATCCCGGGCCGGTCCCGAATACGTTATGTCCTCCAGTTTTGCGGCGCGAAATATGAATTATGCATTGCGATACAAGACGAGCTGAGGCCGTTTTGATTTATTATCGGCGATTAACAATTTTGTTCATCCCCCACCTTTTCGTTTTCGGGTCGTGAAATTTTAATATTCGACGGGTCGTATGAATATTGAATAAAGCTGGAAGTGTTATAAGCCGGGGATTAGGATGCGGTTGATTTGGTTGATGGTTTTTCGATTTGATACGGGTTTGGTTTGGAATGGTTTTTGGATGGCGTTGTATTTTTGTAATTAAATTATGGAAAGTTATTTGAATTTTTGAAGTGATTTGTGTTATAATATTTGTTGAAATATTAGTGTGAAAAAGGTTGAGTTCTTTAATGAGAACTATTGGTTTGATAAAGGCGTGGTTTAATCAATCTTAATTTGAGATTTGAAATAACTGAAATGTAAGAAGTTATTATATTGATTGATGTGTATATGGGTTCATAAGTTTGTATTATTAAAATATTAATTAAAAAGAGTTATTAACAAAAATTTTGTTTTATAGCAAAAGTTTAGTATGGAGATTATTTATTGCAAAATAGTATTATTTTGAAGTTATTAGAAGTTCAGAAATTGTTCTTTTTTTTACGTAATCACAAAATAAGCTCTTAAAATGTTCATATATTAAAAAAAATTGTTAGATAATTTCCGTCTCAAAATATCCGATCATATCTATTAACTGAAAATTTTGTAAACATCGATAAGATAAAAATACATCAAAAAATACTCAACTAACAAATCCATCTTACCGAATCGACATAATAAAATCCAAACTTTCCACACTTCAACCACAATCATACAAACAAACAAAATTCTTTCCCACAAACCAAAAAAAAACACCACTTTCCCGCCACAAAACCCACAATCGCAAAGCCCTCCCGTCGAGATAGCGACCCGCGAATAAATCGAGGCTGCACTCGGATAATAACAACTTATACGAGAGCCCCCCCCCGCATCATACTAGCCAGCCAGCGGATAAAGCACGCCGAGAATAATTGATGTAATGAAAAAAGCTCGAGCGCCAAGGAGGAGCCTGTCATGGCCGGCGAAAAGCTTCCCTCGCATGCAGATCGCAGGCTAAATCCGAACAATGGCCGGTGTCCGCCCTTTCGGCTCGTTTGTTTCCTGTGTATGATGTGTGTATGACGTGTGTGTGTGTGCAGGAAATAATTGAAAAGCCGTGGAAAAAGGACGAAAACGGTGGATCGCTTGCCCCGCGCTCCGATAGGCGATTTGCGAAGAAAGGAGTGCATGTGCAACGGATAATGGCCGCGGGGTATGTTGGGATTTTTTTTTTTTTCGTCAAGTTTGTGCGAATGGATGTTTTGTTGGAATGGGTCGTGTTTGCGAATGGGTTTTCGAAAGTATACCTTTTTTGTTTTGTGTCGGATTGTGATGGGTTTTGTATGCGATTTCGTTGTTGTCGTGTGCAGTTTGAGATTTTTATATTTTTTTGAAAATATGAATGTTTTTTTTCGAAAATTAATTTGAATATTGAATTTGTTACTATGATTGAGTTTCAGATTATGATTTTGATTAGATCATATCGATAATTTTCAGTTATAGCCAGCTTATAACTAAGTATTATAGAATATCGTTTAACTTCAATGATATATGAGATGCTTCAATGATTGTTAATAAATACATGCGAAATCGATTTTATATTAAAATTAAATAACCAATTAAATTTCATATAAACATAATATTCACATATAAAATAATAAAATACGCGGTAAACATTCGATTAAATACATAAAGAAAACATTTAGACTAATATAAAATATATGTAGCCGTTCTTAAATTTCGATCGCATAAACTTCACAACGAAATCATTCAGCGGTTGGCAATAGCGTTTGACATTTACCACGCCAGTTACCCGCACTGCGCCACTACTGCCAACCGAAAAACAGCAATAACAATCTACCCATCAAACCCGGTACATAAAACGAGTACAATATAAAAGCGTCCATCTTGAATGTCAGAGAGCCGCAGAGAAAAAGAAGGATCGACGCGCGGCCATGGTCGTCAATTGTGCGCTCCGCGGCCTAAAGGACACGGAAATGTCAAAGCGCGCGTGCGCCATCTTGATTCCCCCCTCCTCCCCCCCGTGGCTCCCCCCCCCTTTCAAATGTCAAAGTTCGTCAAAATGCCGGACGGGCGCATAAAGAATGACATTTTTATGGGACGCGAAACGATGACGATGATAATGATGGCGCCGTTAAAAACGATTGCGTGTAAAATTTTAAATGTCCCCGTTCGCCGGACCGCGTTATGGTCGCTATTCGGTTTGTTTTAAACGGTCGGATATAGGTTAGGTTTTAAAAGGTTATCCGAAACTGAATTAAACGATTCAAATATTTTTTCAAAGTAATATGAAATATAAAGAAAACTAAAAATTTACAACGAACATCTGTTTTATTTCTTTATTACATCGTAAGTGCATACAGCAATTATTTCACACAATGAAAACTTTTGAAGTCATAACTTCGAAACTTTCAGCGTAGAACTTTTATTTATAGAACATATTAACTTCATACATGAAAACTTTCCCATATAAAACGAGATGGACATAAATGGAATCCATATCGAAAAAACAATTCGAAAAACTCATCCGAATTCGAAAAAGCGCGGGACTCTCGGGCTGGATTAAACGGCGATAAAAAATTCGATTATGTCGAAACGCAAACGCAGTAAAATTTTAAGCGTAAATAATGCGAAATCGTACAACAATAACATAAAAGTAACGACTCTACGCGAGATTCGGAATCGCGAGTTTATCGCGTCGTCGCTAAGCCGCGACAACATAATCTGCGACGATCGCAATAAATCGAACCGGACGTTTTATGTACAGTGGAATTGCGATTTATATTGATTGTGAGCTTTTTTAATGTTCAGCGTTGAAGATGGATCGGGGTGGTGTTTTTCGGGGATCGTTTCCGTTGGAAAATCTTGAGTTGATTGTGATTAGATGATTTTCCGTGAATTTTTGAAGTTAAGCGATATTGTGATGGTAGGTAAATGGATAGATGGTTTGTCGGTGTAAATTTGTTCTAAAACTATGTATTTGTATTATGATTTAAATTATTTTTCATAATAATTTGTTGATGGTTTGATTTTAATGATCGAATCTTATTGTTGTTTGGTTTTTAGGGTTTTCAGTAAATAGATGGATAATCTAATCATGTATGATATTTTTTAATATTTGGATTTGAAGAAATTTTAAAAAGGATGATTTTTAATAATTATTTTTTTTAAATGTATTAAAAATTACATAGAAAAAATTCATAGGAAAAATTTTATGGAAAAATTTGAGTAATTATAAAAAAATATATGTATATTAAATATGATAATGATTTATGTTAAGTTATAATCATTTTTATGTAATTATAATTGTCTCATTTATGATTTAAAAGCAATTTTAATATTCTTAACGGTCTGTATACAAAATTATTTATTTATTCAAATTTCCAGAAGCAATCAAAAACTTTCAAAAACTCAAAAATTTATAACCAACAATACCCAACACCACACAACTAACAAAATTAAAAATTCACAGCTAAACACTTCACAACGGTAATTATTCAAACGTGAAATACTCCAACCAAATTATCATTCCGAAACGCCCTCGATACCCTTAAAATTCCTCGAGCGCGCCAAAACACAAACTTCCACCCGACAAAACTAACCCTTGACCTTCATCACGACCCGCGAAAAATACGTACATATACAATCCAAAAAAAAAAATAAAACAATAGACCTCGCGAAAATTGCGAAACGCGCAATACTTGCGAAGATTCTTTCTTGTGCAGTGCGTGTGAAGAATGTCTTATTAAGTGGTTCCTTCTTAAAGACGCTGTAAACTGCCTTGAGGGTAGTTTTGAGAACAAAGAGCACGAAATGATCGTTAGTACTAG
>JAOXNN020000078.1:1180139-1194292 GCA_028571205.2 Hydropsyche betteni
AGTTTTTTGAATTGTACAATATGTATACTAACAGATAAGTCATTTGAAATTGTAAAAAAAATATTATTTCAATAACCACCCCCTTTCCCCCCGGCGTACCACTATCCGTTTTTGACGGCCGCTCAACACCCCCGAGAACATCCCTGGTCATTGTCGGGCCTAGAAATCAGTCGGCTTGTGATAAATGGGACAGGTGGTCGTTAAAAAATTCATTTGTCGGCGCGAATAATTGATCGTTGTGTTTTGGGTGGGTTTTGCAAGCGATTATTGTCGTTTGGGCGATGCGTTTTGTTTGTTTCGTTGTTTTTTCGGGTATGTATTATATTACACAAAGCTCACGTAATCGCGTTCTTCGTGAAAAATGCGAAAAACTTTGTGTTTGTTATGAAATTTTTCGTTATCTGTCAGTGTGTTGTTCTTTGTTAGAAAATTAAATTTTCAACATCATCTGTCGAATATGACAGTTGACGTGTCTCATGATACACCTATGAAAGGCTAGGAAAGACTTGGATAAAGCTGAAATTGTACTACATGTTAAATTCAAGTTGGCGCCCTGTATGCAAATCGCCAGCAGTCAAATCTTGTGGATTTTTATCCAAAGTAAAGCATGATCAAGTTACAAGTGGATGAAAATTTGCGTGATTTGACAGATGGCGATTTTTATAGAGGGCGCCAACTTAAATTTAAATGTAGTGCAACTTCAGCTTTACCAAGACTCGTATTGCTGACACCAGAGTGTAAAAATATATCAAAGAATTCATTTCAGGAAACGAGTACGTAGAAAAAATAATTTTGATATAAATGTCAAATTTTTAAATTTTACCAAAAAAATAACATTTTTTGAGTTTTTTATGAATTCATAGAAAACGCAATTACACAAACTTTTTATAACATATGCATTGTTGATGTAGAAATGATGATTGTTTTATTTTGAACAATTTTTCGAAACACATCTATTGATGCACAACAAATTTATCCAATAGTAAAATACAGAAGTCATACTCATATCCATCCACAGATTGCGTCATATACCATTTAACTTAAACGTACAGAATATAACCGATCCATTCATGTCAAACCTTCAATAGAACCATAATAACGAATATTTTCACCACAAAAATACACAATAAAACTCGATCGCGTCAATTTGCACTTTTAGTACGAAAAAAAATAGCGCAAACACAACGGCCGGCAATTTTCGACGTTTTCGCAACTCGAATGACCAGCAAGCAGTAATTAACGAGCGGTTAACCCGGCAAAAGCGGCAAATTTTAATTTCAATTAAATTCGCAAGCGGTCAAACTATCCGCCGGTTAAACTAATGAATAGTTTCGCAACGGCGGCAACAAAACGCTACTCCGTACACCCACCGATACTTTATCGGGTGTATACGAAACAATTTGCGAATGTGTACATTCGAACGTGTCATATGCGAATTCGGTACAAACTTTTCAGATGTGGAAATCCGCCCGAGCTTACCTGAAACAAAATAAAGGTTTCGCATTAGAATGGAACAGTACAAATTTCGTATTTAATATGTCGATTCAAATGTTTTATGATAAAATATTCGATATATTTCGTGTTTGAAAAATGACATTTTGTCCTTGTGATACAATAATTAAATTTTGTATTAAGTTTTTTGAATCAATTCGTTAAATAAACAGTAAATAACATTATTCCATTGTGTTTTGTATTCGAGCGCTCAGACCGCTTTCGGCGATAAGTCTCTTCGGATGAAAAAATAAAATGAAATTCTTTTGATAATAATATTCAAAAAAGCGTATTTTTTTCCCGACGGTTGAATATTACATGTTTGTACGTATATATGAGGAAAAAAACGCATTATTTGCGGAAAAATGTCGGACCGCGTCGTGCCATTAAACACCATTAGGGTCCGAGGCCAAAAATCAACAACAAACGCTGAATTTTTTCGCTAAAAGTCGCACAGACTCAAAACCATCGATAAAATTTCATTAAACGTGCGCACTTTAGGTTGTGTATAATGTAAAAAAATCATTATTTACAAAGGCAGAGGAAATTAAGCCTATCTATAAACATTATACGAATTCGACGTCCATTTACGTATTTTTCCACGAAACTAAACCGAAATAACTCGTTTCCGGATTAGAGTTTGCGAAATCGAGTTGACACGTCGAAACAACAGCAAATGTAATATGTAAAATGTAAAGCCTCCATAGAGTACAACGCAAATGCATTGTCGCGCGAACTCGTCATTTAGAAAGCTCGCATTGCACACTATGCAAGTTTAACGAGTTTAAATTTTCGACAGTCGAGTGAAACGTAAACGAGGGTTTTGTTCCGAAAATATTTACATATAAATTTTTTCGATATCCCAATATAAACTCTACATCGTATATCAAAAGTAACACATCAATAGATTTGAATTCGGTACTAAAAAAAATATTATATATAAAAAAAAAATTATCTAAATATTTTTATGCACGATGGGTAAATATATAATAATAATAAAAAAAATTACATAAATCCAATAAAAACACAAGATTCCAACGAACTAAAAATCAATTTCGCTAAGAAAGCACAAAAACATACAAGAAAAACACGACCCGAAAGCTCCCCAGCTTTACTCACACGTACAAGTCGCACTTTTTGCACGTGCTCTTCTTGCGATTTAATTGAATTTGCTTTTGTGCGAAGGTCGCAATTAGTGTCCGCCTTCATTACCCTACGTAGTCCGAGTTGTCGAGTAATTACCGACCGGTTGCCGAGATTTAAAGTCGCTGCGACATTTTTACGAAACGGGCGAATCTCTACGGGACAGTGGCTCTGCATAAAGCAAGGTGGGATGTGCGGGATATTAACGGTGGGAGTTTTCCGTGGAAATGCTCGGTAGTGGAAAATCAGAAGTACGTATGTTGAGTTTTATTAAAAGTCGTTTGCGCGGTGGGCGATTTATGTTTTGGGTTATTGTATGAAAAATTCGCTCGTTAAGATATGGTTATGTTTCAAGTAAGTTTTGAGAAATCAGTTTGGGTATGAAAGCAACGTTAAAATCTGATTAAACATTTTCAATCAATAATTATTAAAGATTTGTTCTTGATGAACATAGAGTAACGACACCATTAGTGGACCGTTTATATGTACTTGACCGTCAAAAATGTAAAAATTTCAGATTTTTCAAAAAGAATGCGATAGATAAATTACTTATCTTTCCGTTCATTTGTCATCTTTAAAAACCTTTAATTTTATACTTTTTTGAGAGATGATCAACTACAGATACATTCGTCCACCATTCGTGTCGTTATCTTATTGTTTTTTTAATCGAAACTAAACATTAAAGATATTACACAGTCGGTCGACTAATATTATATATCCATTTGATATGATATGACATAATATGATTTTAGTATGCAAATTTCTAAAAATTATTGTAATTTTTGAAAAATAAAAATTTTAAATACCAATTTTTGGTGTTTTTTTTTTTACATCCCTTTACTTTCGAACATTTAACTTTCGCACACGTTTTCAAGAACCAATCATATGGGAAAGTCGAGGTCCACCTGTATTCCATCGAAAAACGGCACCCACGAACCTCGAACAATCGCAAAATAAAAAAGATTCAAACCCCATATACAAAACCACATATTTCCCAATAGATCACAGCACTTTTATTTCGTTACGTGCGTGCCAGAAGATAGAAGACCCTCGGTTCGGAGGCGGTTTTCGGATTTACGACCGCGCACCTAAGTCGCCATTACGATAATGCAAGAAGTTTTAACACTCGCCGGCAATAATGCCTCTTCCGCCCTTTCAGGACGAAAACACACAAATATACAGTCGCGTATAGATTGCACGATTCCGATCTTTTCTATAACCGGAAACGATCGTTTGATAATATATTATTCGACGATTTTGCTAGGATGATATGAAAATTTTAGGTTGAACGTTGAAAAACTGAAGGGATTCGAAAAGTCATGACTTGATCGTTTTCATTTTGTTTTTTACAGGTCATAGAGAAAATAAAGGACTAAAATGGGGATAATGTAAACTGCACTTCTAAAACCTAACACGAAATCCTTTTCACCAGGTATTAATTTGTCTGTAGGAAAAATAAATTTTTAGTAAAAAGTGAGATAACTATAAAAACTAAATATGCACATTGCAACGTAATTGAATTCAATGAAATTGTATGCAATGTAATTTGAATGTTTTTTTGTGGGCTAATTACGTATTAGAATAGCGTGACCCACCATCTTATTCAGTTGGTAGCCTTGCTCCGATATGTTGTGTCGCGCTTGACAGTTGTAATTTGAGGTTAACCTCCAACAAATCAATAATTATTGATATTTTTGGCTGATTTTGACACCTCTCCCCCTGTTGAAACCAGGTGGCGCAAAAAGTGGTCGTGAAGAAAGAAGTCGAGAGTTTCGAAAAGACGTTTGTAGGATCTCGAATATGAACTGACAACTGTCAAATTGACAGCTGTCAAACTGACCCACAGGGCGCCAATCGTCAAGAGCATGAATTTATTTTGGATGTGAGTTTTAGGGATACAAAGTTTCTAAATTTGACGTTTCATGAGATTTTAGCCGGGCCGATAATTGGCACCCATTAAAATGATCATTTATAATGTCCAGTAATAAGTAAAACGTATTAAGCTTTCAGTTTTAGTGAAGATCAATCATTGAAACTCGGAGAAAATATGGACAATTTTTTAATACAATATTAATTGATAATAAGTACGAGACCTATTTTTATTACAATTTTCATCAAAAAAGAAAAAATTGATTTTGGGGTACTGAAAATGCAAAAAAAAAACACATCAATAATAACATCCCCAAAAATACACTATTTTTTGTATTGTTTTTTGTCACTTTCAATAATTGATCTTATAATAGAATAGCAAAATCCAATATTTTTTTATCATTGCTGAACATCATATGTATTCATTTTAATCTCCAAAAGATAATCTATATAAAATCAATTAAAAATATTGAAAATGAACAAGCTTATACCCTTTCCAAACCCTTCGATCTTTTAAATGCCCACTCTAAAAAAATAAATTATTAAAATCAAACCATTGAATAATCTATTATTAAATGATCGTTTTTAATTATAGAAAAGATCGGGATCGTGCAATCTATATGCGACTACAAAAAAATTTGTATGATAGTATCACTTATGAATACACATCATTGATAAGAAACTTCAAAAATTGTACACAAATAAACGAGCGGTTGACTGTACACCCTTATTCCACCCAACACTTAGACTATAAGAAAAAGGCGACCGTTAATGTCTGAAAACAATATATCTTTTATTATGGCGCAGGCTTTATCGTCGCGGACCCCGTCGCCGATTTATACAATGTTATTTTATTATATCGCGTTATTATGTTGTGTTGCGGTGCGTTACAGCCTCCCCGAATGCTCGTTTCAAGCTAAAATCCATCAGCGGGTATATTTTGATTGATCGCCCTCGGTTATGTGCTCTCGATGGATTAATAACGCGTCGAGAAGTTTTACGTACAAGATGGCGCTTTTGGGGGGGTGGTGCGGGTGGTTTTTGCATTTGTTCGCTGCCGTTTGATTTGCGTATCGGGCGTGTTAATGGATTCGTTAGAGCGGTTTTGCGATTCGTAATGATTGATTTTGTGTTGCGATTAAATGTTCGATGGGTGGGGTTTGATTTTTTGTGTCGGGAAAAGATTTGGCGAATTTGGGTACGTCGAATTATGTTCGTGTTGTAATAGTGTTGTTTAATGAAACGTTTGTGAGTTTCGAACTTCGTTTGTGCCGTCTGAAGTGGTTGTTTGTTCACGTACTTGCGTCGAGTACGTGTTTTCACGCTGTTACAATGTTACGTTATTAAAAGCGCATAAATACACTTTACTCTCTATCATGATTATATTATATATAAAATAAAAATATTTATTTTTAAAACGCGGCAGTAACGATTTTCATTTTCAATGTAGTCATTTAGTCGACACAGTTCCCTCATCAGCATTACGGAATTTTTCTCTTCTTTGACTTTTATTAGTGCGAGATCTATAATTTTCTGAATATTGCGTTTCAATGGCGATAAAGAGACTCCGCGATCAAAAGACTCTACAATTTGTCGTATAAAATCAACTTCGCTCGCTCGTTATATTATATTATTTATATACAAATAAAAAAATGATTACAGGCAAACGCTAGACATGATTAGCAAATTCATCAAAATACTCCTCGAAAAAAAAAAATCCTATGATCTCCGTCGCCAAATAACAAGCAATTTCGTTTGATTATCGCATTCATAAAACATTTCATGATGCAATCCGATACAAGACAAATCAAGCAAATCGAACGCAGCAACTACTTAAATTTCACACTTTATATTTCTGAACAATTCAACTCGGAAAGCACCTCGGCGCTAACTTAAATTCCCGACTCTCTCACTTTCCCGGGTACTAGGATGGGTAATTCAGTTCTTGACCATGGTGTGGTCCATGGAGGCTTCTAGGGGGTCGTAGACCACAGCGGGATGCCTTTCTCGCCATCGGAACGCATTAGCTTGACCACGTTTCCTACGGACTCGCTAAGAGCGGACAACTTTTGCGTGAAAATTGAATGATGATGACGAAACGAGAAGGGCTCTTTGTGTTTTGTGGTACGAGCTTATTATATTTTGAGTGGATGGAATTTTTGTGTGCTGTGATTTTTTTTCTATAGTTTTTTTTTATGTTCAATTGAAAAGATAACGTATCAGGGCCGTAGAAAGGAATTCCGGATCTTGGGAAAAATATCGTTTTCGTTTGATTTTTTTTGTAGGTGTAACATTTTTCGAAAAATCGATTTTAAGTGCCGAAGCTAAAAAAACGATTACTTTCTCAAAAACATATGCTTACTAGAACTGACATTTTCGAAATTAAAAAAAAAATTCAAAATGCAAAAATTTTCATAATCAGTCACGGGCCCTCAAAATAGCCCAAGTCCTAAGGAGTAAAAAGTTCAATTTGAATTTGAATTGAATAAGATTGAATTTGGAGTATAAAATCTGTATTTTTTTGCGAAATAATTATTCGAATTAACAACGGGTCGTTTCCCATCATCAATTTTCATCCACTTGACGCAAATTAAATAGTTTCATCAACTCCAATATTTAATCGATCACCATTGACAGGCCGACGTAATGAGAAAACCATATTAAAAAGTTAAATCAACGAAACATACACCTACAAACTTCAGATACGTCGAAACACAACCTCGTTTATATTTTTCAATTTAATCAAAGCCGCCATCACGCAATGCATCAATCACGTCCGAAATTACCAACGACAACGGAAAAAAAATCATTTATTCCATTCGCACACAAAACGCGAATGACGAACGAGTAAATTTCAACAGATTTAAACCCGAATAAAAAAAAATACACCCAGAATTTTACGATCGTTCAAACAAGACATAATTTTCCGTCACGACCGAAAGTATAAACGGCGCAGACGAACTTAGCGCAAAAAATCTCGCATTTACAATACAGGCTTCCGAGGAGAAAGCGCGAATGAGAACGGGAGCTTTCTTCCCAATAAAAATATAATCAAATACGAGAACGGCTCTCGCACTAAAAGTATACTTGTTGCATTACGATGTCGTTTTTGGGGCACACCCAGCGGGAGCAAACAAAGGCCGAATAGGGCCTATGGTGTACGACAGTGTCGTATGATGTGTATGAAATGCGAAATTTTGCGTAAGATGTTTGTCGTTGTTGTTGTCGGGGTGGGTGTCCGTTTAGGGGTGGTTGAGGTGGGCGTTTGGTTGGGGGAGTTTGTTTTTGGATTCGCTTTTGTGTTGATTTTTATTTCGGGGATGGTGTTTGTGTTCGTAATTTGAATAGGTTTATGTAAATATTTTTGTGTCTTTGTTAGATTTAATGTTATTTATTGGGTTGATTTATATAATTAAAATATGAAGTGGTGATTATATTGAGTTGGAGAAATTATCTATGAAAAGTTAATGTATAATAGATAAATTGTAGTTATTAACATAAAATTGATAACTTCTTTTTAAAGTTTATAAATCGATGAAATTCAATTCATTCAAAAACGACAATCAATTTTATAATTTTTAAATTTGAAATTTAATCAATAAATCAAACCTTTACAATTTCAAATTAAACCTTTTACCAATCAATTAAACTATCCCAAATACATTTTCTTCATTGTTTAATTTTTTTATGATTTCATAAAAATTATAAATAAAATGTTAGGTGAATACCTATAAATACTTATAAAAATTTATAAAAATTGCCAACTGAGATTATTACAGTCATATTTAAAAATAGATCGTATTATATTTAATTGATTACTACAACAATGGTAAATTTTAGATATTTTTCCCAATTATCATTTAATAATTAAACAAAATTACTTCTAAAAAACTAAACAACGAAACTACCCCTCGTAAAATGACCATCAAGAAACATCCATTCACCGACTACGTCACAAATCACTTGACTTCAGCAATCAATAGAAATCGTCCCATTCGAAAGTCGACTATCCTCACGAACCCATCAGCACAACTCCTAAATCTCCAAATTCAATCTCGAAGCTTCCTTCACAACCCCCAAACGCAATCCATCCTTAAGACGAGCTCGCACCACTCCGCGTCAAAGATGCAACCGAAGCGTTAAACATTCACGTAATTGCTGCGTGCCCAAAACGAGGTACCCGACACCTCCTTAGTACTCCGCCATAATATTATACCTAGGACAGTACCTGCGTAGTAAACGCAGTCACGGAGGTTGTACTGGCTTGTACCCAGCCAGCCTTACGTTTCCTATTTAATTTCACCCCGGGGAGCGGTAAATCAAACGGAATAATTAAGCGGCGGCGAAATTAACTGCGACATAAATCAGCGCAAGAATGTATCGTCGCACCTTAAATTAAACACGAGTTATGATTGCCTCAGTGAGTGATTCAGGAAAAACCCTTTTTCATTTGAAAAAAATATTAAAAAAATATTTTTTTAAATATTTTTACTAATCAAAATATATATTTTTTTAAATTTAAACTTGGAAAATTATCGGACCGGCCGAATCAAACGTCGACAATTGAAATAACCGTTTAATACTTTTTATCATGGGATGGCTTTAAAAAAAAGGGGAGCGATCGTATTTAATCAGCGGCCTCGAACAGTCTTGCCGCAATAAACCAGCCGAAACGGCTCGAAGTACGGCCAGACGGGCCTTAAAAAAGAACCGGGAAAAGGAACCGGGATAGGAGGAGAGGAAGAAAGGACTCCGTGTTAAAAAGACGGCTGCGAGCAAAAAGAAAGAGCGGCGTAATGAAGATGAAGACACTTTCGGCGCGGTCGCAATACGGCCACCAATCGAAGATGTGTATAAGCGAAGGCTTTATGTGTATGAAAGTACAGTCGAGTATCGATGGTAAACAAGTTTTTAATAATTTTAAAAATTAATCAATGGCAGTAATTTCACAATACGTCCAATTCTCTTTTTTTATTTTCAATACGTCCAAAATTGGTAATAATCTACAAAATATAAATGTAAAAGAATGTGAATGTGTGAATATTTATGATTATTCTATATTAAGATATAATTGGTGAGCTGATTGCATGGTTAAAATCTGAATTATAAAGTTCTCTGAATTTCTCTTTAGTAATGATGAAGGCCTATGACGTGTGTTTTACTGAAGTCTAAGCCACGTAGGACCAATGGTTTCGCCTCGTCTGTTAAACTGGTGGTCATTGCGATCGCAAAAGTGGTCAGCAAGGGCGCAGTTTGCTCAGTCTTTATCTCGTTGACCCCCCGAGTGATCATTGCAATTTGCTTTGTGGAGAGTCAGTGAGCAAAAAGTCTAGCACATAAACTTGCGTATTATTGATCTGAGAACCTCCTCCGCTGGCATAGACGGATTGGCTCTTATGGTACATGTCCCTTATCGATACGAGGTTGGCTCTCGGATAAGGTATATAGCCTTTACCGCTTAATATTACGAAATTACTCAAGTTCCACTTTCATAACAGAAAATATTACTCTTTATATTCGAATCTATACCCGACTGTACTTTCAATCCCAGACTGGTCAAAAAGGCAGGCTGCGAATTTCTGTGTGCAGTCGTAAAAGTGGAATCCTCTCTGAAATGAAGTGCGTGATGGAATGAGACGACTTCCTCGTCTCCGGCTCCGGCTGTTCATCGCGAAAAGTCAACCAAAGGGAAATCCCTTTCGTACACATCGCCAAAGCGTTTCGCTTTCGCTTTATGTCCTTCCCATATTGAAGGGTTTTCGGGTTGGAGAAAACTGCGGCGTGTTATTGTGGCGGGCGATTTCATTGTTCGACTTCTGGAAAAGTGTTGCGAAAAATCTGCGGCAATTAGAGCGAAAATTTGGTGGGTTTTATTTATTTTGTTCTCGATTCGTGTCGTTGTGCAATAATTTATTAAGTCTGGCGGAAAGTTTTGTTGTTTAGAATGTGTCCGATTATGTTCTTTCAAAAATAAATGTCGCGTAAGAAGCGAATTGATCCAAACAAGAATAGGTCACGAATTCCGCATTGCCGAACGAAATTATCGTTTTATTGTTAAAGACAATGGTCGTTCGTAACTTCGGAATTACTACGCGAGCAATAATTTGATAAAACTTATTGTTACAATTGCTCGGTCGTTATTTACGATTTGTGCTGTGCATAGCGTACTATTGACATTTTCGAAACGTCGGCGTTTCATATTCCCTCTCGTTCCAGACGATTTTTTAATAGGAAAAATGGTTGCACATATGGTCTTTGAGTATTCAATTTACGAAGACCTTTTTAAGTACGAAAACATCTGGGACTAATTCAATTGACGTTCTATTTTTTCAACGGCGTACGCAATAAGCATTTTATGATTACTCGGTTATTTTTAAAAAGTCGATTCACTTATATAACGAAATTAAAGATTTTCAATACACTATATTACTATTATTTTTTCGGTCAACTTTTTTTTCAGTTTCGTCTAAAAATAAAAAAAGTAATTTATTAAAAATATTAATCGCATTATTTTATCACTAGATAAAAACATTTTTAATATCTTTTCACTTTTCCCTATCTTCAGCCATTCTTATCTAATTCATCCAACACGTCTCTTTGATCCATACAATCAGTCTTTTTTGTTTTGTGTACCATTTCAATACTTCACACATCCAAATCATTCAATAAGTCTACAATGTCTGTTATTTCAATCATACTTTTCTCCCATGTATCGTATCACACTTTTCCATGTATATACTTCAAGCATAATATGGAACAAATCAAAGCACTACATTCAACCAAATCTCACATGCACTTTTTTACTTCTTCACAAATTCAACAAATTAAAAAGAATTCATAGTAATGAATTTCGATCACTATGACAACATTCTTAATACTTTCCCATATTCAAATTTGAAGCAAATTTTTTTTTACTTTGAAGTTAAAAAACTGCACGAGACTAATCAAAGCATAACCTTTCATTCAACCAAAGCTCACACATTAACCTGAAAAACTCGAACCACCATTCATCCAACAGCATCATAGACTATCACAAATCAAAAACAACCATCGACCAAACATACAAAAACACCAATAAACAACATCTCCAATACAAAATTCAACTCCATCAGCACAGTTGACCCAGCGAATTCGCGCCAATTGACTTGGCGTCGTCTCGCCGCTGGCCTCTCAATTAGAACCCATTAGCCTGCACATGCCTCGGATTCGAATTCGGGAACCCACCATAAACCTAAGGGACCCGAACCGGGAACAGTCGGGATAGGGGGCGGGGCGCGGCTGGAAGATGGACCAGAACAAAACCGTATTGATTTTCTAAGGTCGCACTTCTCGCAAATCGCGCGAATTCCTCGCCCGATCGACCGAATTAATTTCGAACGCATGCCTTCTGTTTTATGTGTGTATGTAATATATACTCGGAGGTATTATTTCTGCTTTGTGAAAATACGATTCGAGTTCGATGAGTGGTTCTAGTTATTAATTTACTATTGAATTATTCGATTAAGATGTTTGAAGCGTTATGAATTCATATTTGAATGTTAGATGACATCTATCGGAGAAAAAAAAATTTAAACTAATTAATTCGAATTAGCAATAATTTGTGTGAGTACACGGGTTGAGCATCCCCTAAACGCGGCATTATAATTTCCTTAGGTTTTTTACCTGCAATCTGCGCGGGATACACATCACGCAGTTCTGCCTTTGATATGCAAAAACTTGTTGGTGGAAAATTTGCATAAAGACTTTGTTTATGTAAACAATCTACAACGAGGCAAGCAACGCCGTCGTTCGCGCTCTCGTTTTAATGAAAAATTAAGTCAAAATAAAAATACGAAAAAAATAAAACAAAATGGGGAGTAAAATCAACGCTGCGCCGTTGTTGTTTCAGAAATTTCAAACTCGAATGATTTCGTCGCATTCGCGACAGATGTGCTCAACTTTTTCCAACGTAATAATTAACGTTTATTTTTTTTGATTTAATTTAATTATTATTTCGCAGACTATGTATTAATATATTATTATTTCATGTACATTTGTCCCAAATCAGCCTAATTTAACCAAACTTAAAATTTCTATCAAAAGAAATGAAATTGCCGAAGAAAACCTAATCTTCTCTAACCCAACTCGATTACTAAAAATGTGTATTTATGACCGATACATATACACATACACTTGAATATGACATATATAAATTTCATTTTCATCAAATAAAATTTACATTTTTTTAAATTTCATTGAAAGTTTTTTAGATGACTAGCTTCTCTTTTATACAAGATCTATGTACTGATTGCAATTTATCGCTTACTTCAACGATTGATCAAAAACGATGTAATCAACAAAGTTCAACCATTATTTTATTAATATCGAATTTCGCATGAATATACAAACTGTCACAAAACCATTACATCTTTATAAACATTTTCAAAAAACCCACATTAAAATCCAATATCGAATTACCACAACACAACTAAACCCCTAAATTCTTTCGAATTTCCACACCCCTCAACACCCATCATGCATACCCGCCACGAAAGCACCCTCGCACACACATACACTTTTTTTTATTTCAGCATGCCTCTTCACCGACGATCTGGAAAGTTTCGAAGCGCTCTTTCGCCTTTCGAACCGCCCACTTACCACCCACAGCCCGCCCTTCCTTGGGGTGTGTTCTCTGTTCGAAAACGGCTTACGCTTGGTTTTACAAATTCAAGCGGGTGTTTGAAACCTTGCGGTTCTCGAGTGTTCGTTGAAAAACGTCGACCTCGTGCTCACCGGTATATCGGAGATATATGCATTTTTTTTACGTTCGATATATATTTTTATTATGTAAGATTCCGTTGAAATAACTCTTCTTTCATAGGCAATGAATCAAAGTTATTATGATTAAAAAGTGATAGCATCTAATACGTCGAACTTTTCCCATTTGTTTTGTGTGACTTTGGATCGTTTTATTTTCAGTTGACTCACTTTTCGAATATGAATGAAAATACGGGAACAAAATTTAAATTTTTTTTGGGGCAATTTATGTAAATGTGCACAAGTGATTCGTTATAAGGCATAAACTATATTTTTTCAATGTACAATTAAATCTCGGCCTATTTTTTATACATATACCTTAAATATTTATATCTTGCTATATATTATATATACATATATTGGCACTATAAAGGTTGATTTGTAGGCAATACGAGATTCGTTCTGAATCTCACTTTGAGGATTCAATTAGAGGTGGGGCGAGATTTTCTCATCGGCCTTCTAATCCTAGCCGTGTTTCCTTCTGGGACGACTCGGTATGAATAAGGTATTTATCCGATATGTATTATTATATGCGTCAGGGATGGCCAATTTCATATAATTTTTTAATAGTAACTTTTTTATATGCGAAATATACTCAGTTCTCCAGCTTCAACGAAAGAATCATAATATAAGGAAGTTTGTGAATTACAAAAACCTTTCAAAAAAGCCATACCGGGTCTCGAATCCATACAACAAAAGCAGAAACTACAAACGGAAAAATAACCGAAGGAAACCGACATTATCACAATATCCAACACCGCTCGCACAAAAGACACCCACCGCCACTCATCATAATCCCGGATTACACAAAAGCGGCGTCAAATTTCGAAACCCCAAAACGCCCACCCACCCAC